>BQNB010076878.1:4043-31019 GCA_026074375.1 Tanacetum coccineum
TATGGGTAAATCCCATCTTTACACATTCCTTCTCTTCTAGAAGGCCTATGTGGCACATTTGCATCACTCCCTGACACGCTGGCGATCCTAAGGTTTTTCATTGGTTAAGAGGATGTGGAGGGCAATCTAAGGGCTGAAAAACGCTTGATTAAGAGTTTGTTGAAGATCAAGGGCTTGGATTAGAGTTGGGTGACGCTCCTCGTGGCCTAGAACCTTCTTCTAATCACTATAAATAGAGGTTCAATTCACACAGTTGTATGATCTAGTTTTGAGTAGTTTTTGTTTAGCTTAAATTTCGGCTTTTTGTCTTTTCATTAATGTAATTTTCTTTTCAAAGCTTGTAACCTCTTTACAATTAATAAAATTTCAGTTTCATTTAAATTGTGTTTTGAATTCTGTTTTTACTTTTAAGCAAATTCGTTTACGTTGTGTTAAGATGTGACTAAATAAGCTCAATAAGTTCTCAATTACTTTATAAGCTAAAACTTATTCTGTTAAGCTTGCTAATAGCTTAACTGAATAAGCTTGCTAATAGCTTAACTGAATAAGCTGATCTACTAAATTACCTCAAAAAGTCATAATAAGCTAAGAATGGAAGATAAGCCAGAAATTGAAGGGCTTATAGTACTTTACCAGCTTATGAAAATAAGCTGGAGCTTGTAGATTAAGCTCTAAAGAGCATCTTAAGTCCTTGTTTTGAGCAAAGGACAAAGTAAGTTTCATTTTCACTTTCTAGCTTAATTTTATTATTCAGCTTATTAGTTTGCTTATCTTGTGCTTATTATTGTTGAAATGTGCTTATTTTGCCTCAAGTTAGCTTATTATGTCTTAAGTTTTTGCTTATTTGTCTTTGATAATCATAGTTTTTAATCTGTTTTCATAAATTAGAGCTTAATTAAGTCTGTTTTAGCTTTTACTAGGAATTTTTAGTTTCAAAGGGGTGTTTGGGATAAGCAATTTTAACATAAGGAATTGTGTGTAGTTTGATTTTAGTTATCAAAATGGATTACATAAGCTTAGAGTAAGTCTAAATAGTAGTTTTCATAAGTTTTGTTTAAGTTTGAAGTTTTTTTAGCATAATCTCGGGTCTGCTAGTCCAAATGTTGTTCTAAACTGCATATTTGTTGGGTTTATAAAAAGTTTGCTTAGTGTGTAATTTTTGTGTTCAAAATCTGGTTTCTAGTGCATCAATATACATCTGTTTCGAGTCATTAGTCTTTAGGATAGCCTTTTAAGTTTTTTTCTTTAGATCACAATCAATCAAGTGGTGTTAGTTCTTAAAAGTCTGGTATTGCAGGTTAATGGTGGTCACATTCTAGCTTAACTTTGATTTAATTTGATTGCATTTAGCTTATTGTAGTCTATTGTTAACCTGTTTCAAGTTTTTAGTGTGTCAATTTGGTTAGTGAGCCTTAATTTTAAGCTGCAAAAGAGTCATTTCATATTCAAAAAGCCAAAATCAAAGTAGTAGTAGATTGTAATTTCATTAGTCTTTTCTAGCTATTTCCTAAACTATGTTGATCCCAACGTAAGATCTATTCCTTAGCTTGTAAAGATTAAGTTACTTTGGATAAATCCAAAATAACTATGATTGAAACTTTGTGAATACTAAAGAGTATGCGAAATCTACTCTTTAATACTTAAAAGAATGTTAATGAAACAGTAAACTTTAAGAACAATGATATAACTGAAAAGCTCCAATATTATTATTATCAATAATACGAGTACTCTGTATAGTACTAGGGTTTACAACCTTGAAGCTATGTATCAAAACGTCTATGGCTATTGTGTATATAAAACCATAACCTAGGATTTCCTTTTATACACTATGGAGCCCTTTACAAGATAACTGCAAATCTTCTATAATGTTAAACTTATACGTATCTTTATAACTATATATAATATACTCTGAATAAGTCAATATAAATCTCTTGACACGTCTTTATCTCTTTAGCAGTCTTTAATCGTCATGCAAATTGAAAGACCAAGAAGATAAAGTGTTTGGAAGAATCCTTTCATAGAACAAGGTTTAATTCAAGAAACTTGATGATTTGGAGATAAATCACAAGTTTAGGAGAGGATTGTTGGGAATTAAATGTGTTCATACTTAGTACTACCAAGTCAAGAGTTAGTACTGCTCAAGTTACAGCTGCCAATATTAACTAGTTAGTACTTCTAGAAGAAAGTTAGTACTGCCAGTACTAACTTAATACTGATGAAGGACTTAAGACGGTTGCATGAAGATTAAAGACTGCTAAAGAGATAAAGATGTGTCAAGAGATTTGTATTGAATTATTCAGAGTATATTCTATATAGTTAGAAAGATATGTATAATTTTAACATTATAGAAGATTTGTAGTTATCTTGTAAAGGACTCCTTAGTGTATAAAAGGAGATCCTAGGTTATGGTTTTGTATGTACAATAGAGATATAAGTTTTGATACATAGCTTGAAGGTTGTAAACCCTAGTACTACACAGAGTACTTGTATTATTGATAATAATATTGGAGCTTTTCAGTAATATCATTTTTCATACAATTTACTGTTTCATTAATATTCTTCTAAGTATTAAAGAGTAGATTCCGCTTACTTTCTAGTATTCATAAAGTTTCAACCATAGTTGTTTTGGATTTATCCAAAGTAACTTAATCTTTACAAGCTAAGGAATAGATCTTAAGTTGGGATCAACAACAAGTTTTTCAAAGATGTCTAAAAACAACGATTGTACAACCAGTCTAATGAAACATAAATTAGATGGTCACTAAGCCACTCACTCATAATTATGTTCATTGTAGAAAACGGCCAAAACCAGACATGACTTAGACCATTTACCCAATTTATGTACAATAGATAGTCATAAATCACCTTTTGAACAGTTTTTGAAACAATCTTTTTCAAAACATTGAACTTTTCCTTTTGATAAAACATGAGAAACTTTATGATCACAGATACTTGAAGCACCATTTGTATTTCCACTTCATGTTCCTTTTCATGTTTTTGAAATCATTGAAAACTTGACCGAAATTTTTTGTTATACAAAACCTAATCTTATATACGATATTTGGATGGTCAGTAGATGGCTCAATCCTCATCATGTTAAACTCAAGAAACGGTCAAAACCGGACACAATCTTCACCATTTGATCCATTTATCAATATAAAATATGATTCTGTAACAAAATTTATCATTTGTTTTTGTAAGATGCCATTTTGTTTAACAATTAAGCCCATTTGAGTATTCGTTAAATTTTTTTGGCCCATTAATAACCTTGTATGAAACCCAATCTTAAAAGCCCATTGTTTCTTACGAAACTCATTGATTAAGCCCAAAATATCATTAACGAAACCTATTTGGCCCATTACTATTCATGAAACCCTTTTGATAAGCTTTTATGAAACCGAAATTTGAAATAATTACTTTCGTAAACATATTTGCCAATTGAAAAATGATATCCTGAATATTTTTGACTTGTTTTCATCTTATTTATCATCTTATTAACAATTTAAGCTTATGCTTATGTCCAAAAGCAAATTTTCAAAGATACGAAACCTATCATCGTTACAAAACCTAATGAATTTATTCCACAAATGAGATCTTCAGTGATCAATCAATCCCAATTATGTCACAAGGCATACAATAACATTTTGCCTCAATCAATTTCACTTTTTAAACACTTTGCATATTTACGAAACCCTATCTAAACGAAACCTATTTCATTCAATTAATATTATCAATTAAACACAAATAATACAAATAGGACACGTTTTCATACGTTTTGCAAGCACAAATAACCAATAAAACGATTTGGATCGTGTTTCTTTGTTGCGAAAGCTAAGAGTATTTACGAAACTCTTTTTAAATCAATTTATGAAAGTGAAAAGGTTTCATATGAAACTGTTGTATTTATACTTCTGAAAATTACTTTCCACTTTTGGCATTTTTAGTCCCTTATGTTCCTTACTTAAGCTCTTTTAACCCTACGAAAGCTAAATTTTTGAAATTGACATTTCAGACCCTCAAGTTTTCTTTACGTAATCTATTTTAACCCCACAAAAGCTAACTTTTGAACTTGTCATTTAAGACCCTCAAGTTACTTTCGTAATCAATAAACACCCATACGAAAGTTCTTCTTTTGCACGTTTACACTTTTAGCCCTTGTAATTACTTTCATATATCTTTTTTATCCTAATTTTTTTCATAACCCCCCCTTGGAGTTAGACCACTTTCCACATCAAACCTTTTGAATTATTTTGTAGTTAAGTTCCCATTTTTAGTTAAAAAAATTTATAACTCCCCCTCGAATAATTATCCACTTTTTGAAATTTCTTTTTTTTGAAAACTTTGTTAAAAAAAGTTATTTTTGCTTTGGAAAACATACTTTTATTTTCTGATGATGATTTGACTGAAAAATTTATAACCCACCCTCAATAAAATATCTAATTAAAGAACTTTATCGAAAAACAGTTAATTTTGCAGTTTTGAATATTCTTTGAGAAGATGTTTGAAAATTTAAAATCAAAGCTACCGGCATAACACTTGGGAGAGACACCCAATCTTGGGTTTATAACTCCCCCTGTAATAAATGTCTAATTAAAGAACTTATTCAAGAGATTGTTATTTCTTGCAATTTTTCACACTTGAATTTTTCAAACTTGATGATTTTGAAAGATGTTTTTGAAAGAAATTCTTTGTTTGTGAATGGATTTTGATTACAAACAACATTTTTTAGCAATGAAAGATCATTTTCTGAATGATTTACTCCCCCTTAGTTCATGATACATTTATTTTGCATTTTAAAGAACCACTTTTTGAGAAATACAATATCATGCAACTGATAAAACGAAGAAGATATGTGTTTGTATCTTTAAGTTATATTTTTGTATTTTTTAAAATTTTAAAATTTTTATGTGATTTTAGATTTTTTTGCTTTTTTTAAAATAGTAAAAAATAGTAAAAAAATATTTTTCTTGTTTTTGAAAATTTTCAAATTTTGTATTTTGTTTTTGAAAATTTTCAATTTTTATTTTGTTTTTGAAAAATATTTACAATTTGTTTTGATGTATGATCTTTCATTCAAGAAGATGACTTTGCCAGACGTCCCAACTGAGTTGGAGTCATACATCGCATACCAATCCTATGAACTAAATACCCAAACCTTTCCTTTAGAAGGGCTTTTGTAAAAAGAAGAGCAAGTTGGTATTCCGTCCCGACAACATAAAGTCCAATGTACCTTTTTCAACATGCCCCTTGATAAAGTGATACCGGATGTTAATGTGTTTTATACATGAATGTTGTACTGGATTGCAAGATATGGCAATTGCACTTTGTGAATCACAGTATATTTGAATCTTGTTATACCGAAATTCATAATCTAGCAGTTGCGTCCTCATCCAAATGACTTGAGCACAACATGCAGATAATAATACGTACTCATCTTTCGCAGTTGACATTACTGTACAATCTTACTTTTTTGAAGACCAACTGACTAGCTTATCTCGCAAAAATTGAACGCCTCCAGATGTACTTTTGCAATCATCATTACACCCTGCAAGGTCTGCATCTGAATATGCAATTAGCTCAAACCCAGAATCCTTTAAGTACCATACACCCATGTTAATGGTTTGTCTTAGGTAGCGAAAGATCCTTTTGACCTCTTTGAGGTGTTTTTCAGTTGTGTGTGCCTGATAACATGCACATACAAATGTCGCAAAGACAATGTCTGGTCGACTAGTAGTGAGATACATAAGCCCCCCAATCATACTATGATACTTAGTTTGATCAACTTGGGTTCCCTGTAAATCTGCATATAGTTTGGTTGTAGCCATTGGTGTACAAACAGTATCACATTTTTTCATCCCATGTTTCATAAGAAGATCCAAAGTATATTATGATTGACATATAAAGATTCCTAGGGGTGATTGATGAACCTGAAGTGCGAGAAAGAACTTCATTTCATCGATCATTGACATTTCAAAATTATCTTTCATTAGTTTTTTCAAATCATTTTGCAAACACCGGTTTAGTTGACCTAAAAATTATGTCATCGACATAGATTTGAACTAATAAAATATCATCCTCGTATCTTCTTGTAAACAATGTCAGATCGACAATACCTTTTGTGAAATGGTGTTCGATTAAGAATGAGGAAAGCTTGTCATACCAGGCTCTCAAGGCTTGTTTGAGACCATACAAAGCTTTCTTAAGACGACAAACGTGGTTTGGAAAGTCTAGATCTATAAATCCATCAGGCTGACGAACAAAAACTTCCTCTTTATGTGGACCATTCAGAAATGCCGTTTTGACATCCATTTGAAAAATAGGAAAGTTCTTGTGAGCCGCATATGCCACAAAGATTCTGACAGCTTCAAGTCTTGCAACTAGTGCAAAAGACTCCTCAAAACCGATTCCCTCCTCTTGACGATATCCTTTGGCAACTAAACAAGACTTGTTTTGAATAACCATGTTTTCAACATTAGTCTTGTTTTTCCAAATCCACTTGACTGCGATTATGTGTCTGCCAAGAGGACATTCGACAAGTTCCCAAACATCAAGGCGTTTGAACTGGTTAAGCTCATCTTGAATGGATTCAATCCGGCTGGCATCAAGCATAGATTCCTTGATATTTTTTGGTTCAATTGTACTCAATGTTAATGCGTACATACAAACTTCTGCATTAGTTTGAAGTTGATTTCTTGTCATTACAGTTTTTGAGGGATCACCAATCACTTGTTCAATTGGATGATTCTTAGTCCACCTATCAATTGAGCGATGTTTTTGATGAAACTCGTGCATATTTGATGGATCCTGATATGTTGAAGATGACTCAACTTCTTCGAACACAAGAGTTGGAGGTGCATTGTAGAAAACATTTCCATCAAAATATGCAACGTCTTCTTGAACGAAGTCATTGGTATTTTCATTCAAGACTGGAGAGTTTGGTTCAGTGGAAACTTGTTCTGTTGACGAAGATACTATTTGAGGAGCTTCATCTTCTTCAAAGACGATTGACGATGATGAAGAAGTGTGTTCGTTATCAAGAGTATTTGCAGCGGAATTATCTGACACTTCTTGTAAACTCGTCGCATAGTATTCTTCATATAGAGGACCAAACAAATTATCCAAGTCTGATTTTGAAGGTATTGATTGTGAATCTTCCGATGAATCTTGAAAATTCGTGCAGTTCATTCCTATAACACCCTGAAATTGGGTCGCAGCGGAATATGGGTCATGGGAGCGTTACTTCATAGATCAATAGCACAAGATATATATGAGAACGACCTTAAAAGATTCATAAAACTAATACATTGGATTTAAACAAATTGTTTGTTACAAAAGCCAATAGCTTTACTTGTTCATTGTTCAAAAGATAAAGATTCTAGCACATAACAAATATCTCCCCAAAATATAATGCGGCCAAATCTTTAATGTATATGACTTCCAAAATAAAACCACCAATGTATCCCTTGTCTTTTACCTTATTGACCTTCTGAGAAAACATGCTTTAAAATGTCAACAATAATGTTGGTGAATTCATAGATTTGTAAAATGTATAATGTGGGACCACAAGATTTCCCATGTGTATAATAATGCAACAAATGCAAACATCACAAAAATGTAATTATGTTTCCCTAAGCTCATAACACTGAAGCTCGACATGTGTGAATTGCAAAATAAATTGTCTACATTGCCCTTGACGATGTTCTAACCCGTAACATCCTAAATCCGACATGGTATACGTCCGTTGTCTGGAAAACCGGCACAGTGAGCGCTACTCATCCAAACGGGGATGCCAATCACAAATAGATCTATTTATAACATTCGCGCTTACTTAGTAATTGACAGTTCATGATAATGGGCTCAATGAGTTATCGCTACTTAGGCAAACACGTAATCATAATGTAAAAATGTCCACTTGTGTCCAATTGTAAAACAATGCATATTTCTCACTCCAAAACATGTAAATCATTATAAATATAAAATGTGGGGCTATGAACTCACCTTGAGTGAATGAATCAACAATTTAAATCATAGAATGAAAATGCGTCACGTAAATGTCCGAACGCAACCTAAATAATTTTAGGTCATATAAGTACTAAGTACCTTGAATAACTAATACCATATATAATTCTATATAGCTACATCACCATCTAATTGTAATTGAGAAATAATATTTATAAAGTTAGAATGTTTATAAATATCACCTTAGTAAAAATGTCGTAACTTTCTCGTTTTAAGTCCATTTTGTACGTTCTTTATGTCCACGGTTTCGTATTAAAAAGATGTATCAAAATATTACATTTTAGTATTTTTAACTCACTAATGAACAGAAGTTTTTACTGTTCATGATTATTTATAAATTATTTTTATAAATTTAATTATCAAAATCTTTTGAAAGTCATAACTTATTCGTTTTAATTCTGTTTTTAGTGATTATTTCGAGCACGTCCTCGTAATTAAAAATTATATCTAATTAAAATATTTTCCAAAAAGTTTCTGTAATGAATAGTAATGTGTGTTTATAAAATTATTTTTATAAAAGTATTTATTATCGTAACCTTGCAAATGGCGTATCTTCTTCGTTATAGCTCGGATATTCAAGTTCTCTATATGCCTACGATCGTCATGAAATGTAATATTTTAATAAAACATAAATGAATATCTTATATTTCGAATTTGATCAGAAGGTTTTATGATTTTTACAAAGTTTATATAAACTTTATAAAAGGTGTTTCATGACATATTACTTGATTAACCTTGTACAGGCTTTTTAATTTACTTCATATCACATGTCATACCTATTTAGGGTCCTCTAGATTTTGTGTCCATCATTTGTCCAAGACTTGTCCTTTCATTTATTTACTTATAAACTTTAATAAATAAACTTTTAAACAATTAATTTTATATATACTTTTATAAATTAATCTGCACTAGTATAATGTATATACCTCCATTCCAACATGTCTTTAACATAAATATAACATATAAAAAAGTATTTTAAGACATTATCAAGTGTAAAAATCCATTTTACATCTTAATATATTTCCAAGATGGTGATTTACTACATACACATTATATACACATAAAATCACAAATGTAAAGAGTGTAGGGGTTTTAGATGACCTTAAGATGATGTATGATGAAGAGAAATAAGTTCTAAACCCTAGTTTAGAATCAAAACCTAAGCTTCCAAGACTAGAAAACCAAAACTTTCCAAGAAACCCTAATCTTGAACTTTCTTGATTAAACCCTTGTAAATGCTAAACCAAGCCTTTACTACACCTTATAATATCTTAGGTATGATGCTAGAATACTTAAATACTTTCTAGGAAATTTTTTATGGGTGGTTTGTTTGGTTGTTTTTGAGCCGTGGCTAGGGAGAGACAAAGAGAGAGTTTTTGTGATGTTTTTCGTTAAGGAAATGTATGTGTGTGATTATATATAAGTCTTGTTTGTATATATATACCAAGGAGTGAGTCAAGTAGCTAGTTAAACACCAAGACCATAAGAAACAAGGGGGAGGGTTCGATTGGATATAGGGAGCAAAATAAGGAAGAAAAATTGTCAAAAACACTAGTCATGGCTAGGTTATAATGAGCCCTAGATTGTACAAAGTATTTGGTAAAGTGTTTGTGTACTCTTGGACCCCTAGGGAGTTGATTGTGTCTAAAATTTTGGGGGAGGGAAGGACTAGGAAAGTCTTTGATATTTTGTATTGAAAATCTAGTTATACTTGTAGTTTTAATATGTATAGGTTAAGTATAATGAGTATACTTGTAGCATTTGGTTTCTAGTTGGTTTCTTATATGCAATATTCGGCTACAATGATAAACATAGGTGAATTTTTATAAAACTTTGGATATTGGGTATAATAATGGGTATTTGTTGAAGTGTAGATAAGTTTTGGCGGTTTCGTGAATGCCTAAATGTATTTTATCGCGAAACGTAAACACTTTACGTAACCAATAAAAATAAAATATGCAAAGTTAATAATTATCCTCTAAATAATTATCTAACACTTGCTTGACGTAAACCTTTAATTGTTTGATGCCCGTTTATGTTGAATGACAATTTTTAGTTTACGTGATTTAACTTAACAATTAAAATTAAAAGCAAACGCGTACGAGACTAAAAATAAATAGTGAAATAAATGACGTCGTAAAATGACCTGAAAACACGGGGTGTTATAGTCTTCCCCCGTTAAATGAGCCTTGTCCTCAAGGCTTAAGACGCGGCACTTGACGACGGTGCGATTTTTATGAAGAGATGTGGATACTTCTTCCAAAATTAATCTTCACGTTCCTATGTGAACTCAGGACCTCTCCTAGAGTTCCATCGAACCTTAATGATTGGAATACGGCTTTGTTTCAATCGTTTAACTTCATGATCCATGATTTGTACTGGTTCCTTGACAAAATAAAGCTTATCATCAATATTGAGTCCATCCAACAGAACGGCTAATGGTTCGTCGGAATAACATTTCTTCAAGTTGGATACATGAAATGTTTTGTGAACCCTGCTCAACTCTTGAGGAAGCTCAAGCTTGTAAGCAACAGATCCAACCTTTTCCAACACTTTGAACGGTCCAACATACCTGGGGTTTAACTTCCCCTGTTTGCCAAAACGAACGACCCATTTCCAAGGTGAAACCTTAGGCATAACTCGATCCCCAACTTGAAATTTCATTGGCTTACGCTTTAAATCGGCATAACTCTTTTGTCGATCACGAGTGGCTTGAATTCTTTGCTTGATCTAAATGACCTTCTTGGTTGTCTCTTGAACTATTTCTGTACCGGTGAGTTGGACTTCTCCAACCTTAGCCCAACAAATAGGTGAACGACACTTTTGACCGTAAAGGGCTTCAAATGGTGCAGCCTTGATGCTAGCGTGATAACTATTGTTATATGAAAACTCAACTAATGGCAAATGTTTAACCTAACCCTTTCCAAAGTCGATCATACAAGCACGCAACATATCCACGAGAGTTTGAATAGTCATCTCGCTTTGTTCGTCGGTCTCTAGATGATATGCAGTACTCATAGCCAATGTATTACCCAAAGCCTTCTGAAGTGACCTCCAAAAATTCAATACGAATTTACTGTCATGATCAGAAATAATTGAGACGGGTATTCCATGCCTCGTGACTAGCTCCTTTAGGTACATTCTCGCCAATTTCTCCATAGGATCAGTTTCCCTCATTGGTAAGAAGATTGCAGATTTAGTAAGTCAGTCAACAATCACCTAAATGGTGTCATAACCTTGTGACGACTTAGGAAGCTTCATGATAAAATCCATCATGATATTATCCCACTTCCATTGAGGTATCTCGGGTTACACCAACAAACCCGAAGGCCTTTAGTCTTCATCCTTGATCTTAGCACATGTCAAACATTTGCAAACATGGGTGGCGATGTCGGCCTTCATATTGAGCCACCAATATAGCTTCTTCATGTCCTGATACATCTTGTCAGAACCCGGATGGATAGAGTATTTTGACTTGTGGGACTCATGCATGATCACAATCCTTAAATCACCATAACATGGTAACCAACTCCTGCCATTTAAACATAGAGTTCTGTCGGCGCTGAGTTCCAACCTTTCCTTCGGTATATCCTTCCTGATCATACCTTCTATGTCTTCCTTTTTAAAGTTCTCTGGTTTCTGTGCCTCTATTTGAGCTTCCAAAATTTGTTTGGGGAGATTCAAACCAATAGTCATGACTAAGGCTCGAACTCGTAATGGCTTATTCCGTTCTTTACGGCTTAATCCATCGGCCACTACGTTTGCTTTCCCTGGGTGATAACGTATTTCACAATCATAATCGCTGAGAAACTCTAACCAACGACGTTGCCTCATGTTCAGCTCCTTTTGATCAAGAATATGTTGTAAACTCTTGTGATCTGTGAACACTGTACACTTGGTTCCATACAAATAGTGTCTCTAAATTGTTTGAGCAAACACTACCGATCCACGTTCCAAATCATGAGTTGTAAATTTTTTCTCATGAATTTTCAATTGGCGTGATGCATAAGCAATTACTTTCTCCCTTTGCATTAATATAGCAACCAATCCTTTATGCGAAGCATCGCAATAGACCAAAAAAAAATCCTCGCTTCCTTTAGGTAGAGCCAGAATTGGTACACTACACAACTTCTGCTTTATTAACTAGAAGGCGGCTTCCTCCTTGTCACCCCAATCAAACTTAAGTCCTTTCTGAGTAAACTTGGTCATTGACTTGGCGATCTTTGAAAATCCTTTAATGAATCTCCGGTAATACCCAGCAAGACCTAAAAATTGACGAACCTCCGTTGGTGTTTTAGGAGATGCCCAATCTTTTATGGATTCAATCTTGGCGGGATCTACGTGAATGCCTTAACTATCATTTATGTGGCCGAGAAATTGTACCTTGGGAATCCAAAATTCACATTTAGAGAATTTAGCATAAAACTCCTCTTTCTTAAGCAATTCCAATATTGCCTCAAGATATTCTTCATGTTCCTTGAATAGAAGAGAATATCGTCAATAAAGACAATCACAAACTTATCTAAATATGGCTTGCACACTCGATTCATGAGATCCATAAATACTGCTGGTGCGTTCGTCAAACCAAATGGCATAACTTGGAACTCGTAATGACCATATTGATTTCTGAATGTCGTCTTCAGAATATCTTCTTCTCGTACTCGAAGCTGATGATAACCTGATCGTAAGTCTATCTTAGAATAAACGTTGGATCCTTGTAGTTGATCAAATAAATCATCGATCCTTGGGAGTGGATAACGATTCTTCACTGTTAACTTGTTTAATTCTCGGTAGTCGATGCACATTAAATCTTTTTCCTCTCTTCTTCATCAAACTCCTCTTGTAGTCTCGCAGTTGTCTCTAGACCAAGTCTTTCTTGTTCTTGTTGCCTTTTTGTCTTGGTCATAGCCGATTCAGACTCTTCCATTATACTTTTACCTTTATCTTTTGTCTTTGCTGCACTCCTTCTTATGTACACTAAACTTTCAACATCAATATCATCAACAGAAACACCAGTTTTAACTTTAGGGCTGGCAGTACTAATTTCTGCACCAGCAGTAGTAACTGGTATATTAGCAGTGGTAAAATCTGTACTAGCAGTAGAAACACCCATCTGTACCATAGTAATCCCCTCATCTTCATCAATTTGAGCAATTTTCCTCCCCTATTTGGAAGGATCCTCTTGAGCCAATATATCAAAATCTGAACCTTCTTCATCTGAGAGAACCAGTCTGAGTTTTCTTCTTGACTTGCTGAGCTTATCCTTTTTCTCCAACCTCTTCACCTTCTTGATAAGCTTTGTAAAAGCATCACCATAAACTTTCTTTGTCTACGTCAAGTCTTTCTCCAAAGCTACAACTTTGTTTGGCAATTTTGTAACTAAATCCATCAATTTATTGTGTTGTAGTCTGCCCTCATCACTTCTAAGTGTGTGAACTCTTGGAAGAGGTGAATCATGAGGCATGGTAGGGGTCTTATCAATGTTACTACTGCCCTGTCTTGCTTCTAAGCCAGTGACAGTAGTGGCAGCCCCTCCATATCTGACATTTACACATGTGGAAGCAACCTCATCTACTACATTGGTATAAGGAGGAGAACTAGGCTGAGGAACCTTAGTTTCATGTCTGATAGAACTCCTAAGTGTTGGTGAAAGATGTGGTTGTGAGGTTGATGGAGCACCTGTGGGTGTGTGATGGGACTTAACTAGGACTGTTGATCCTTCACCCTAAAAAATTAGGCCATAAACAAGCATTGTTGGAAAAAATGGAATGTCCACCATAGTATAACCCTTAGAACCCTCCTCATATTGCTAAAAAGTTTTTGTGTATGGATAGGAGCAATATAAGTTCTTTTGTGAGGTAGAAGCAGTCTCTTGTGCTTGTTCAAAAATTTCAGTAGTAGGCAAATTACTAATACCATTAGAATCTTCTAACTTGAGATGCCTCCTAATAGATGTCTCGGTAACAATCTTAACTTTCCCATCTATTGTAGCAGTTATTTCCATTTCTTCATTATCAAGTGTGCTTGCAGTAGCAGTTTGCCAAAACTGTTGAATAAGAGAAACATAGATAGTGGGATTTTCAGTAAGAGCATACCGAATGTGACTTGTATTGAGAAAATCAACTATTTGATGAAATCCTTCATTGTTGATTAAGAAAAGATTGATTGAGGTCTGGGTTAGGTTTGTTTATGAGAGTATGTATGGTTGGCAAAGTCAATTGAGATTATATAGAGAGCACTTAAGATTTTGATTGGACTGACTGAATAGAATTGTATGTTTATCGTAAATAAATCTTATGAGTTAAAGAAAGTTCATGAATTATCCAATTTAAGGAAACCTATAAGTGAAGTAGTTGGCAGAAATATCTCAACGGCTATATTTAATTAAGAAAAATTTGTTATTCTCAAACAGTACTAACAGTAGTCTAGCAGTACTAAGTTTAGCCTAACAGTACTAAGTAAAGCCTAGCGGTACTTAGTAATGTCCAGCAGTCCTAAGAAATGTCCAACGGTACTAAGGAATACCCTAGCAGTACTAACTTTTGAGTTACCAGATTTAACCTTAATTTCGTTCCAAAAAGCATTTCCATCATCAATTTTGATTCTCACAAGCTCTCTTTCTGTTTTTATTCTCACTTTATCTCTGAATTCTTTTTCTCACTGAATCACTCTATCTGTTTTTATTTCACACGTATCTCTTTCTATTTTTAAACTCACTACATCTCTCATTTCTTTTTCTCACTTAAACACTCTGTCTTATTTTAGTTTCTCTCAAGTCTCACAGAATTAATTATAACAGCAGTAGTAATTATACATACCAGAAGTAAGTTAGGCTAATAGTACTAACTTGAATTGCATCATCAGCTGCTGTTTCAAGCATCATTTATGCATACTCCGCTGCATATTAACATAATTAACCTCCCCTCAATCAATACTTCAGAGGTTAAGCATTCTAATACTTGCAATCAGATATTAAAATCTGCCAACATCAAATGCTTTTGTGAGCAAATCTGTAACATTCTGATCAGTGTGAATCTTGATCATCTGAATAAGCTTCTTCTCATTTGAATCTCTGATGAAGTGATGTCTAATCTCAATGTGCTTAGTCTTTGAGTGAAACACTGGATTCTTAACTATGCAGATGGTGCTATCATTGTCAATGAAAATCTTGGTATTCATGAAGTTGTAACCATAATCCAACATTTGATTTTGAATCCAGAGTACTTGTCTACAGCAACTAGCAGCAGCTACATACTCTACTTCAGTAGTAGAGTTGGAAACTATAGTTTGCTTCTTCCATTGCCATGAAATCAATCTGCTTCCAAGAAATTGACAACCTCCTGTTGTGGATTTCTTGTCTAGACTTGCACCGGCATAGTCACTATCAGTATAAGCTTCCAAGTGAAATGGTGAGTCCTTAGGATATCAAAGGCCCAATTTAGGTTGACCTTTCAAGTATCTAAAGATTCTTTTCACATCATGAAGATGTGAAACTTTAGGTGTCACTTGAAATCTTGCATAAGCACATACAGCAAACATTATATCAGGCCTTAAAGCTTTTAGGTACATCAATGATCCAATCATTGATCTATATAAGTTAACATCAACATCTTCAGCTTCAGCATCCTTGAGCAATGGCTTTGAAGTCTCCATAGGTGTACTTGTTGTCTTCACAGTTAAGAAACCAAACTTCTTCAAGATTTCATCCACATACTTGTCTTGACTAATGAAAATCCCATCATCTTTCTGAGTCACTTGCAGTCCTAAGAAGAATGTAAGCTCTCCCATAGAACTCATCTGGAACTTCTTGTGCATTATCTTTTCAAACTCAGTACACATCTCATTCCTTGTAGACCCAAAAATGATATCATCCACATATACTTGTACTAGTAAAATATCACCTTTGACTCTTTTAATGAATAAAGTCTTATCTATCTGGCCCCTCTAAAATCCATTGTCCAATAAATAGGTAGATAGAGTCTCATACCAAGCTCTAGGAGCTTGATGTAGACCATATAATGCCTTTTCTACCTTATAAACTCTGTCAGGGAACTCTGGATCTTCAAACCATGGAGGTTGACAAACATAAACTTCTTCTTCAATTTTTCCATACAAAAATGCACTCTTCACATCTATTTGGTACACAACAAAGTTTTTGAATGAGGCATAGGATAAGAACAGACTAATTGCTTCAATCCTAGCAACTAGAGCAAAAATATCATCATAATCTATTCCTTCTTCTTGAGTGTAACTCTGTGCAACCAGCCTTGCCTTGTTTCTAATCACAATACCTCTCTCATCTTTCTTGTTCCTATAGACCCCTTTTGTTACAATGGCCCTCTCTTGCATATGGTAAATAGACAATGTCCAAACCTTTTGTATTTAAATCTGTTAGATGCTCATCCTGCATTGCTTCTAGCAAGCTTGGATCTGTCAAGCTTAAATCACTTTTCATTGGGTTCTATTTGATAGAAAACAGCAAATAGACAAGTAAGAAGTCCTTATAAGGTTTTCCCTTCATAAACAGCATAATAAAAACCCTTGTTTCATTTAAACTCTTTGTCTATTCTCCTTGTCTGTACACCAGACTTGCACCTCACAATCAATGGATCAGTGAATAATCTTTATGGATTCTTTGTTTTGGAGTGGTCCGGCTAGATGGAGTATTCTGTGGTAGTAATTGTTGCTATATCTAATTATGTTTCATCACTCAAAGAAATCAACATGTGTAGCTCAAGTAGAGAAGTAGTAGCTTGTTGGACTACAGTATAATATTTAGACTATAGTATTAACATGTTACTGCTCAGTATTAATACTTCGGGCCTAGAAGTTATAGAGACACGCATGAGTATTGTTTTTTTAGGCCATCTCTTGATCTATCAATTCCACTTCTTGACTTTACACCTTCATCATCCTTCTTGTCCAGTCTCTAGAAGGTTGTGGTTCAAGAATGCTAGCAGCGCTTTGAAGAAGAATCAATAGTCTAAACCATCTTTCACGTGGCATCAAAATGTAGTCTGGGCTGATCCTATCTCCTTGCTTGAATGACCGTTACCACACTTTACTTTGTCATTTACAGAATCATTAGGAGTTTTGTCCTGCAACAAATAGCACATTAATTCATTATTTTGTTTGTAACATCAAGAACAAATAGTGACTTTGGTCCATCACCGTAATATAGATATCCCCTCCAAGAAACCTAAATATGCAAATTTTTCTACTTTCTGGGTTCTGATGTTTGTATACCCTAAGAAGCCTTACTATTGAATGAGTATCTAACAATAGAATCCTTCATCTAGCTTTCTATACAAACTTGCCCAAAGAATCTAAGGTTATTAGAATGGTAACATGACACCTAAATGGTCTCATAAAGCTTAGAGCAGGTGTTCTTACTTTAAACAGTTCATATGAGGTATTGTTATGATGGCTTTAACTACTAATACCCTATTATTGCACATAGCAGGCAGTATTAACTGCTTCAGGCCACAAAACGTAGTAGGTAATTAGAATCAGCTAACTGGTTCTATGCAGCCTCAATTTGTGTCCTTTTCTCGCCTCCTCAACAATACCCTTTGAGAGGTTAGCTATATAAATTCCTCTTAATGCACTTGCTTTTTACAAAAATCACTCCATAACTCTATTTTATGAACTATGTTTCGTTGTCACATTCGCGATATCTTTATCTTTCTTATCAAATAGATTTTCTATCTCAGTTATAAAGTCTTAAGAATGCCATTAGTCTCATCTTAGATGCTAAAAAGAAAACGAAGTAAACTTGTATAATCAACAATGACAACTAGACAATATTTCTATTCATCTAGCTGCTCACAAAAAGTTGGACCAAACAAGTCCATATGCTTACATGAATAAAGGTTGAAGTAATGAAAGTTCTGATCTTTGGAATTACAAGACGGCTTTGTGTTGCTTTCCTTAAGGCAAGCATATCACATAGTTTGGTCATTTTCAAAATGTTTTTGATAGGTAGAAACCTCCTCACAAGATTTCCTTAACCAAGCTTATTAATAGTTTTAAAATTTAGATGACCTAGCCTCCTATGCCATTGCATTGATTCATCAAGTGTGGCCTTTAAATCAAGACAAGTTTAAAACTTTCTTTAGAAAATATTCTTCATATCCTACACTATACATATTTTTCTTTCTAGGAACGTTTAAGTAAACCTTGACTTTTACAGCTAACTTAAGTTAGGAGACAGAAACAAAAACATGCAAAGGTCAGTGAAAAAGAACACTTTTCTTTTGTCACACATCTATGAACAGAAGTAAGAAGGTTAAATTGTAACTTCCTTAACAAGTACTCATCCTCAAATCAGCTTACCATTCTTTAAGATTTCCTTTACCAGTAATTTTCATATCTTTAGGCGCCTGCCCGCGCCAAAGGTAACATTATCCTCTAATCCATAATTCCTTAAAGTCTGAGAGAGTTATGACATGTCGCACCTGTCATGTGACCTTGAGCTTCCACGCGTAACAAGCCTTGATCTTCTTTGTTGTGATGACACCTGCTATAAAAATAAGGAAAATTAGTTTCCTTTGGGGAGCCAAACGCTGTCAAATATACCTGGATCTTTCCTTGGTGCATCAACATAATTAGTTTCTTTGTCAAGCCTTTGTCAGAAAGCTCCTAGAGTTGATCTGAAAATTCCTTTATTTCAGATGGAGCTAATCGGTAAGGTGCTCGTGCTACAGATGCAGCACCAGGTATCAAATCGATCTGAAATTCCACTTTTTGAGTCGGTGGAAGACCCAACAAGTCCTTGAGAAATACTTTAGGAAAATCTCGAATGATCGGTACGTCCTCAAGTCGCTTCCCCTCTGACTTGTATTCAGTCTTCTTTGTTACATCAGTATTCTTTGTAGTAACATATGCCACAAAGACATGACATCCTTTTAGCTTGTACTTCTGCGTTTTAGTGCGCGAGATGATGTTCAAACGAGTCTCGTTTCCTTGGTCGCTTCCGTTACCATGAACAATCAACGTTTCATTTCCTCAGGGAATACGAACGATTTTCTTGGCTCAAACAATGACAACTTGGTACTTTGCCAACCAATCCATACCAATTATGACGTCAAAACTACCAAGTTCTATGGGCATTAAGTAGATATTGAATGGATGATTTAAGAAGTTTAATGTACAACCCCGAATGATAGTGTTTATCCCAATTATTTTCTCGTCGGCTAGTTCAACATCATAATAATGATCTAATGTAGTTGATGTGATGTCAATTTCGGAGCTAAATGCAGTAGACACAAAACTCCTATTGGCACAAGTATCAAATAGGATATAAGCATAGCGGTTGTTTAGAAGGAACGTACCCGTAACAATATTTGAGTCTAGGTTTGTACTTACATTTCCCACCACATACAATTTTGTTGGAGCATTGCCATTTTCACCTTGATTACCGCGGTTGTTGTTCTTCAGTTTTGGATACTCCCTCTTGAAATGTCCTTGGGCTCCGCACTCAAAGCAAGTAGCTTTCTGACCTGCCCTAGTGCCCCTTTAGTTGTTCGCAGTATTGTCATTTGTAGGAATTTCTATAGTCACGGGCTAGATGGCCAACTCTATTGCACTTGTAGCATTTGGGAGCACACGGACCATCATGGTGATAGTTATATTTAGAGCACATAGGTTTAGATCCTTCGTAAATTTTCTTCTCACCAGACCCAGCATTGTAAGCCATGTCAGTGTTCTGCCTCTTGTTTTGTTGTTGTTGGTTTTGATTGTTCCTTGAAGTTTCCTCAAACTTCCTTTTATTCTCAACCTGACGTTCAGCAAAAGTGCGGATCTTCTTATCCATCAGCACAGTTGCAAAATCAACTGCATCTTGCATTGTCTTCAGCTTAGACGCCATTACACTCCTATGTATCATGTCGGGATGACTACCGACATACTTTTCAATCTTATCAGACTCTTCAGGAAACATCCTCCCGTACAGCAAATCCAACTCTTGAAAGCGTTGGGTATAACTTGCCAAGTCAGTACCCTTCGTCTTCAACTCCTAGATCTCCATCTCTAATTTCTTGATCCCATTTCAAGGACAGTACTTAGCAGTTATCATTTTCATAAGTGTGTTCCAAGGCATGCTGTGAGCAGCATCCTGACCAACTGTCTTGACATGGGATTTCCACCATGTTAAGGCAATACCATGAAGGGTGTAAGTAGCAAACTTAACTTGATTCTCAACTGCACATTTACTGATATGGAAGAGAGTCTCCATTCTTTCAAACCATTAAGTTAGACCAACAACTCCTTCAGTACCCTTGAAGTTCATGGGTTAACATTTGAGAAAGTTAGTGTAAGTGCACTCACGAGTATGGCACACATGTCTTGTAATACCACTTCTAGAACCTAGGCTTCCATTGCCAATGAGGTTATTGTTTCTTTAAATTTCTTGCTCAGCCAAAGCATCAGCTACGCCTCAGGATATTAATGACCTTATAGCAGCATCAGTTATTGGGGTGGTGGCAGTGGAAGTGACAGGGGTGGTTCTGGTTCTGGGTACTCTTCTTAGAGGCATTTTCTTCAAATTACAAGAAAATATAATACACGTTAGATTTCATATAATTATAACCGCGACATGACATATACACAATGAATAAAGTGAGATCACAACACAAGAGAGGTATATAGTAAACTTTGAGATCACATTGACATGACATAATACACAATAAATAAAGTGAGATCACATTGACATGACATAATAGATCCATTCCATATATAATCTGGAAACATACATGATTGGTTTGGTTACAAAATGATCACTACCATTAGGTTACAAGATGAAAATAAAACCTAGAGCTTTACGAGCTGGGAGTTACCCATAATACTTAGTAGGCTATACAAAATAGCTAAGACATAACCAGATCTAAGAACTACTACTGGCCTCCTCTGGTACATCAGGATGTGATGGATCTCCAGCGGGTCTCTGCTGACTCTGTAGTGCTACCATATGAGTCTGCAATGTCCTCATCAAAGCCAGTGCCTCTACGAGGTGTGCTTTTCGTCTGCGGTCTGTAGCCCGCAAATCTCTAATCTTAGTCTGTTATGATAAAACCGTAGTCCGTAGTGCTCTAACCTCAGAACGTGTCGTATCACTGACATCCATAGACTGCACCCAAGCCTCATGAGCAGCTCTGGCCTCACTCTCCATAAGTCTACCCGTGCAAGCATGGGAGCGCCTATCTCTACGTAGCAAGTTGAGTTGACCGGTCATCAAATATCGATCGCTCTATGCATCGGCAAGCCTCACATAGATCTCATCAGTATCCTGCCTAACATTCGTGACAAAATTTGTCATCCTCTAACCTAACTCTGCCACATCAGTCACTGGTATCTCCTTTGTATTCTCATCTGGATCCTCCCAAACGTCAGTAATCTCGTAACCTATCTCCCTATCTAGGTCACGCCTAATCTCAGCATCTAGAGTGCCAACAAAACCATAATCTGCTCTAAAGCCTCTAGTAGGCCTAGCAGTAGGAGCAGATGAGCTCTCCCTGATCTCATATTTGGGACCGGGAGCAATGCACAACCTCTTCCGAGGCGATAACATAACCTCGAGAACATCCGCTCTATAGTCAGTAGAGGACAGAAGCAAAGGTGGTGATAATGTAGGTAATGGTATAGGTAAAAGTGGGGATGTCCTTGATGGTGGTGTCCCTGATGATAGTGTCCCTAATCGAGGTGCTAAGATATAGGTGGATGGTGCAACAGCTCTCATTAGAACCATAGATGCTCTGGTGCGTGGAAGTATGATAGGTGGTAGTAATGGTAGTGGTGAGGATAAAGGTAATAGTGGTGGTGATGCAGTCCTCAACTAGATCCTGGCTGCCCTGTAGCCCAAAGGTGCCTCGATGTAAGTAGGGCTAGTAGTAGGTGGTGATGGTACAGGAAATGGAGGTGATGGTACAGGAAATGGAGGTGAGGGTATTTAAGAAAGTGGTGATGAGTATGATGTAGGTGGTGATGGTAGAGGTGATGGTAATGGTAATGTAGCGGCAACTGTAGCAATCAGTGCCTCAGTAGATGCTGCCATAGGAGGCTGTGGTCGGACGTTCATCCGTGCCACACGGGTACCAGTCTAGGGTAGTTGGAAAGAGTCGGCCGGAGCTAGGTGCTCCTCCTCTTCCTCCTCCTCAGAGGCCTCCTCCTCGTTCTCGTCGTCAGCATCATCCCCCGATAAGTCATCATCATCATTATCTCCTCCGTTAGCTGGATAGTCCGTGGGACCATCCTCTGACTCATCCTCCGGATCTGAATCGGCAATGTAGCCCAGAGATAGGGCTATGGGTGAATCAGCAGCAGCATAAGGCTGATCCTCCATGGGAACCTCCTCATCAGATAGGGCCAAGTACTCGGGGTACTCTGGTCCCGACACGTAATCCAGCGAGAGCGGTGCTTGCTCTGGCTCCTCAAGGCCAGGCATGTAGTCCGGTGATGGTGGGTCTACCGGATGCATGGGGAGTCCATCGTATCCGTATACGACGAATCCTGGAGAACCTACGTTAGATGGCTCCTCGTCATCACTCGAGATAGATGTATAAGTAACCCCAGACGATGCTTCGTCTGATGACATGACTGTATCCGTGACAACAAAAAGTAGTTTATATAAGTATCAATATAAGACCCTTATAGCAATACACATAGTATATTATAACATGTATATCAATCATGACAACATCTAGTCTAACCAACTAATTCAAACATATGTGTGTATGTCCCGTGAAAACACCTTTCTATGATGCAATGTTTGAAAACGGTTATAGTCCAAGTATAAAATTTTGACCTGGTTCTCTATAACCTTGGCTCTAGATACCAATCTGTCACACCCCAAAATTGGGTCGCAGCGAAATATGGGTCATGTGAGCGTTACTTCATATATCAATAGCACAAGATATATATGAGAACGACCTCAAAAGAGTCGTAAAACTTATACAATGGATTTAAACAAATTGTTTGTTACTAAAGCCCATAGCTTCACTTGTTCATAGTTCAAAAGGTAAAGATTTTAGCACATAACAAGTATTTCCCCAAAATGTAATGCGACCAAATCTTTAATGCACATGACTTCCAAAATAACGACCACCAATGTATCCCTTGTCTTGTACCTCATTGACCTCCTGAGAAAACATGCTTTAAAACGTCAACAATAATGTTGGTGAATTCATAGGTTTGTAAAATGTATACTGTAGGACCACAAGATTTCCCAAGTTTATGATAATGCAACAAATGCAAACATCACAAAAATGTAATTACGTTTCCTTAATCTCATGACACTGAAGCTCGACATGTGTGAATTGCAATATAAATTGCTTACATTGCCCTTGATGATGTTCTAACCCGCAACAAATCCCAATACGAAATGGTATCGTTTCGTTGTCGGTGAAGGAATCAATCCTAAATAGATTTATTTATAACATTCGTGCTTACTCAGTAATTGACAGTTCATGATAATGGGCTCAATGGCGCTACTTAGGCAAACACGTAATCATAATGTAAAAATATCCACTTGTGTCCAATTGTAAAACAATGCATATTTCTCACCTCAAAACTTGTAAATCATTATAAATGTAAAATGTGGGGATATGAATTCACCTTGAGTGAATGAATCAACAATGTAAATCACAGAATAAAAATGTGTCACGTAAATGCCCGAACGCAAGATAAATAATTTTAGGTCTTATAAGTAATAAGTACCTTGAATAACTAAAACCATATATAATTCTATATAGCTACATCACCATCTAATTGTAATTGAGAAATAATATTTATAAAGTTAAAACGTTTATAAATATTACCTTAGTAAAAATGCCGTAACTTTCTCGTTTTAAGTCCGTTTTGTACGTTCTTTATGTCCACGGTTTCGTATTAAGAAGATGCATCAAAATATTACATTTTAGTATTTTTAACTCACTAATGAATAGTAGTTTTTACTATTCCTGATATTTATAACATTATTTTTATAAATTTAATTATCGAAATCTTTTGAAAATCATAACTTATTCGTTTTAATTCCGTTTTTAGTGATTCTTTCAAGCATGTCCTCGTAATTAAAAATTATATCTAATTAAAACATTTTCCAAAAAGTTTCTGTAATGAATAGTAATTTGTTTTTATAAAACTATTTTTAATAAAGTATTTATTATCGTAAACTTGCAAATGGCGTATCTTCTTCGTTATAGCTCATATTTTTGAGTTCTCTATATGCCTACGATCGTCATGACATGTAGTATTTTAATAAAATATAAAATAAATATCTTATATTTTGAATTTGATCAGAAGGTTTTATAATTTTTACAAAGATTATATAAACTTTATAAAAGGTATTTCATGACATATTACTTTATTAACCTTGTACAAGCTTTTTAATTTACTTCATATCACATGTCATACATATTTAGGGTTCTCTAGATTTTGTGTCCATCATTTGACCAAGACTTGTCCTTTCATTTATTTACTTATAAACTTTAATAAATAAACTTTTAAACAATTAATTTATATATTTTTTTAAAAATTAATCTACACTTGTATAATGTATATACCTCTATTCCAACATGTTTTTAACATCAATATAACATATGAAAAAGTATTTCAAACCATGATCAAGAGTAATAATTCATTTTACATCTTAAAATATTTCCTAGATGATGATTTACTACATAGACATTATATACACATAAAATCACAAATGTAAAGAGTGTAGGGTCTTTAGATGACCTTAAGATGAAGTATGATGAAGAGAAACAAGTTCTAAACCCTAGTTTAGGATCCAAACCTAAGCTTCCAAGACTAGAAAACCCTAATTTTTCAAAAAACCCTAATCTTGAACTTTCTTTATTAAACCCTTGTAAATGCTAAACCAAGCCTTCAATACACCTTAGAATGTCTTAGATATGATACTAGAACACTTGAATACTTGGTAATAAAAATTATATGGGTGGTTTGTTTGGGTTAATTTGAGCCGTGGGCTAGGAAGAGCCAAGGAGAGAATTGTGTGAAGTTTTTGGTTAAGGAAATGTATGTGTGTGTTATCTACAAGTCTTGAACTCTTTATATACTACAAGAGCTAGTCAAATACACTATTAGGAAGACTTAGAATTACAAGGGGGGACGGTTGGACAAGGGGAAGGAAATAAGGAGGGCTTGGTAAAAAAAACACTAGTCATTACTAGGTATAATGAGTCCGAGGTTGTACAAGGTACTTAGTTGTTTCCATTGTGTGCTCTTGGTCCCCTAAGGTACATGGGTTTAAAGTATAAACCCACGTTCAATGTAGTATATTCTTTTTAGGTAAGACCAGGTTATAGAAACATGTAATCTTATGATCAAACCAAAAACAAGAGTGAGATGTGGGTTGTGATGTTAGAGAGAAGGATTGGATGGAATGGATGATGTTTATTAGATGGAATGTAACAAATTGAACAACCAACCCCTCTCCAAGGCTAGGAGAGGGCTTATATACTACATGTTGTGGCCGACCCATGGGTTCTAATGGGCTTCCTATGGACCTTAGGCCGGGCTAGTTTACTTAACTAACGTTACACATACTACGAGCTAAGACTTAATACAACTTGGAAGTGACCGATACTTTTTGTGTTTCCAACAATCTCCCCCTAAGGGAGGTCACTCCATTTTACAAAACTTTAAGCCTAGCATACTATGCTTTGTCTTTAGTCTTTAGCTCGTCCTTTTGGCATTCTCCTGTGAGTATGTTGTAGTGATCATTGATTTCTGGATTGAGCTTGTTCCTTGAACTTGTATTTGACATTGTGATCTTGAGCATCTTGAGATCATCAACCAAGCACAATCTCTTTATGCCATCTTGTAACTTTGCCATCTTGTGGACTTGCGACTTCTGGACCGACATGCTCATACCTTTCTTGATTTGTTGATTTGGAAAGCTTTAATGTTGCATCTTTCTTGAAATTCTTTAACTTTAACACTTCGTCAGGTATCAGAGTAGCGGAAGTCTTGAAACATGTACTTGAGCTTTCATGATGTCTTTATGTTTTGTCGGTCGGGTATGAGCATGTGGCTATAGATCTTGTGAGTCAGCTGGAATCAGGTACCTCCACCTCCATCTTTAAGTATCCTGCATTAAAACAGTTAGCAATAAAGCGGGGGGACGAATATGGCTTTTTCATTCGCCCGTGTTTGGTTAGAGTAACCTTTAAATCCATGAGGATCGACCTGTGATCAGGTAGATTCAATTTAAGAAGAATCTACTTGACAGGATTTCTAGCTGAAGTTTCGAATCTTTCTAACACATGTCTATTAGATTCATCAAACTCAGCATGTTCTCATTATCGGAACGTCTCAAAGCAGACAGCACGATAAGAGTGAACCAGTGAGTTACTATCTTACTGATTGAAATAAAAAATTGATTTGAAAATCAATCGACGTATCACTTTGCTAAAGTGGTTTTGTGACACATCAAGAGTGTTAATCATTTCAAAATTCATCATCAATCGTCAATTCATAACTGGAACAAGTTTGATTATTATTGAATCGCACCATCGTTTCTTTCCAGTTGTCACAAGTTTGATTCATATAGAATCGCACAAGTCACCTACCATGAGCTTGTTTGATGTTGGCTCAAGCAGGATTTCCATCTTCACTGTGAATTATATCACTCGGATGTTCTGGCAAAATCACAAGGATAATGCGTAGGACTCTTAGTATATTTATCGTTATTCACATTGTGTGAGATAGCAAGCATAATTTTGACAAGTGTCCTAATGAGATTTATGGATGATCTCTTTTGGCTCTAGACCCAATGATGCACTTTGGTTTTAGTGATCGAAGGCTGGAGCAGACTGCCACCTTTTCAATATCAACTAACTCGGAGTAAGAAAGTTGATAGAAATACGTGTAATCTCCGTGAGAAATGAAAAAAGAGTCTTTTAAGAGACCTTGAGTGGCTAGGGAGGGTTATGCATTGAA
>BQNB010076879.1:0-31018 GCA_026074375.1 Tanacetum coccineum
TAGTTAATTAGTTTTCAACTCATAAGCTCTTTTGAAACTGTCCTTAGTATAAAGGGGTGTTTGGTTTAAGTGTGTTTGACCTCAAAAAGTCAAAACTAATTGTGCATTTTGCTTGAGTCAGCTGAGTTTTCATTTAAGATTAGTGTTCATTTAGTTTTTATAAGTTAGTTTGCAAAAATCAAAAAGTAATGGCTTATTAGGATGCTTTCAGCACCAGGGGAGGTTTTTGTCTAAAGTGAGATTGTTAAAACTTGGTTTAAGCTCCTTGAGCTTTTGTGTAATCTTGACTTGTGTTTGTACACTCTAAGGGAGTGTGTCCAAGTGCAGGATTACCACTTTAGGATCCTGCACCATTGTTTTGTGTTTGTGCAAAGTGCACCAGCAGGAACAACTCAGTTCCTGCTGTCACTTTTGCTTATAAGTTTCAACTAGGTAGCATAGGATTTAGAAGCTTATAATTAGGTTTAAGATAGTTTTTATATAGCTTAATATAGGATAGGGCTTATTTTTCATTTTCAAAATAGATTGCTAGTTTAAATTTTGCTTTGAAAAACAGCTTATCAGCTTAGAAAAGCCAAAAAATAGAAGGTAAATTAGTAGTTTCTAAAAATCTTAATTTTAGCTTAAGATAATAGTTTTTATAGCTTAAATAGATAGATTATAAGTAGCTTAACTAGTTTTGAGGAGCTTATAGTCTAGTTTAGCTTTTTAAGGTTTTTAGCTTATTTGGATTTTGAGTTACTTTGCTTATTTCCTGAGTTTGCTTAAGTCATGAGTAATTTCAGTAGCTTAAAAGCACTTCTAGCTTAGATTTCTTTGCATTTATAGATTAAGCTCATCATAAGCTGCCTAGAACACTTGTTGCTTTTCCATTTGAGCTTAATTTGAGTATTTTATAGCTGTTTTAGTGAATCATAGCCCAAACATCCACTTTCTGTTAACAGCTTATTGATAAGCTGTTTTAGGGCTTATTAGTCAGTTTTAGCTTATGTTCCTTTTGTTAAAAGTGCTTAATTTTGTGTCTTCTTCAAGTCCTAATATTTAGATTTTCATAAAAGTAATCATACAATAAGGCCACACTTGAGCCTTAAGTTTAATGGTTGAAAAATGGCCTAAGAGAAAGGTTTAACAAAAGTGAGGTGCGGGCAACCAATCCCCACCTACGCAATAAGGCTCAAGTGTGGACTTTTGTTTAACAATAAGGCCACACTTGAGCCTTAAGTTTAATGGTTGGAAAATAGCCTAAGAGAAAGGTTTAACAAAAGTGAGGTGCGAGCAACCAATCCCCACCTACGCATGTATTTACGTAACTAAATCCTAATAAAAGGATAATTATACAAAGGTCACAACGTGACCGAAGCCCAAAAAGTAAATTGTTCAAAGAAGGGTGAAGCCCAGAGAGCATGAAATATTTGTATATGATAACACATAAGGCCACACTTGAGCCTTAGATTGTAAAATACTTAAAGGTCGAAAAATGGCCTGACAGAAAGCAAATTGACTAAGGACTACTACCTTGCTTAAACGAAGCCATATGCTTCAAACAAATACAAAATATACAACTTTCAAGGTTTATATTACTTAACACATTTTCATGTGCACCCATATTATGTCATTATGGTACAATCATTACAAAACAAAGCCAAGTTTATATAAAAATCTTGGAACTAACTTGGGATCTACATTCCGAAAGCACTTGGAAAACCTTCAAAAGTTTCTGATGTCATAAAATCATCTTCACGATGATTACCAATATGGAAATCCGCCACACGAAGCCCAACGCCCTTCGGGGTGTGCCCTTCGAAGAAATTAAGGTAGAGGTACAAACATATAATAATAAAACTAGCTGAAATTAAAAACGCAAGTTACAACCTACAAAAAGGGTTTTAAGACTACTTGAGTCTAATCTCACGCCTCCTACGAACTAGTAACATTAGACTGGGGGGCTATAATGAGGTATTCTCCTTGATAAAGTCAAATTTAGGCTATTACAAACAAGTATTGCAATTTTTATATTTGATTTGACAAAACAAAAGTAGCATAAATTGTTAGTAAGTTTTTTTGTTATGAAGTCGAAAGCAATGCATCCATAGATGTATACATTATATTCAACTGGGGGGCTTGATAACATACCCTCCGATCCACTTACGAGCGTTACCGTCACTCTGGTACGTAGCTTACCATTTGTATAAAGGGTGATGATGTACTCTCCTAAACGATGAAGCCTACGCTTTCTTCCTACATTATGTTGGCATAAAGTCATTCACAATGGCTACCGTAAGGGAACGGCCAACCTTCACCCAAAACACTAACAGCGTCTAACCACTGTTGAGTTCGGAGAAGACCCCCGGCCTTCTCCTTGAAGCCCCCCGACCTTCTCCTCGAAGGACCCGTAGAAGGCCCTGTAGAAGGCCACGTCGAAGGCCCCGTAAAAGGCCCCTCCTCGGAGCCTAAGGGTTGAAGCATCTCTACCTATGAACGTGGGAAGAACTGAGTTGGTCAAACAAGACCTGGTCAATAGGCATTATCTCCATAACTACCACCCATGATCTCCGCATGACATGTGTAACTGCCTCGTACATCTCTACAGATTACCTATAAATAGGGAAGCCATCACCAAGGTATGAAGGCTAACTTTAACCACGAGATATTCTCTCCTCTATCTCAATACTTCAATATCATAATCACCATGACTGATTCTCACACCGGAGGCGGCTCTAGGGGGCTTCCCCCGGGCTCCGTCTAACGTAGTGTCTTCTATTTCTTATATGCAGGTTATCTTGTACTCGGCATCACCACCATCACCACCATATGATTTCTCCGATCACCATCGGAGCCGGGTATGTACCTCTTTTTGCACAATCAGATCTCGACTTTAATTACGGTCGACTCCTAACTAATCATAGTCATGCTTGCGGTTTATCTCGCCATGAATGACTATAGACTTTCAAGATACCAATCCATGTTCACAGAAGACCTTTTGGGTGTGCGTACCCGTCTAATTGAAGTTTCATTTATTTTTGGGCAAATATACCTATTCACTCACATCCTAAGTCACATCAAGGGCTACTCAAAAGCGACATAAGCGCTTATCATTATTCAAAGCACTTAGCACGTAAAGCACATAATTCAGCGGTGATAATCCCGCTAGAAAACACATATTGTCGAAAGACAAATCGAAAACAATCAAGAAAACAATTGAGCATCATGGACTCATTGCTTGTTCGGTGAAAATCAAAACTCCAACGTCTCCACATGGCGACTAGCACAATTGGCTCGGTCCTAACGCATCGCACCAATTCTTAGACGACTCAACTAATCAAGTCGAAACAATTACGCACATTCATAATTCAATACCGTTCGACTTAAGGCGTTAGCTACTTGATTGTTTCTCCAGGATGAAAACAGATGTCGCCATTCGGCTGGAATCTCCAATCTTTTCGCCCTTATATACGCACACTAAGCCGTTGCGTCCAGGGGTAAGAACCACTACACCTAACCTTCAGGCAGGGGTCGTTTAGTGTCTTATTCTAATCCTTGACGATCCAGGTATGTTTATAACTACACTACCACTACTTTCTATTTCAGGGAAAGAAGTCTTCTTTACGGCCATCGGTTGCTACATCAATTAGCGGCACACATTTACCGTAGGAGAAGTCTTCTCCATTCCTCACTTTCAACCTCAGAACTAATCCACCTCATCATTTTCCACGACTTTCGGGTATGTCTACGTGTCCATGCACGATGGCACTCTATACCGTTACTAGTCCTTGGAAAATTTTTACCGTTACGCGGATTGCGGATATTTAGTCCGCGCTAAATATTGCTACAACCATCATCTGGTTCACACCCTCGATGACTCGATTCTACAATTGCTTATTAGCTCACCGACCATACTTGGTCTCGACACATGTAACCGTCGATCTATATTACCATGAATTAGACTTCACTCCTTTCTAGACACACTCGTTCTGAATAATACCGTTGGTATTTTCCCTTCGGGATGACTCGGTCACAACGACTCACATGAGTCTCTCTCCATGCAGTCAATAGGAGTAAGGTTACTTGCACAATAATCCATAGCAGGGGTAAAAACACTTTCTCTTTCGAGAAATCTAACTCGAACAGTTTTCCAAAACTCGACATTTTAAAAGGTGACGATTTCCCGACATAGCGTGGTTCTTCCTAGATTACGCATAGTTGATCAAGTTATGCATAATTGAGGACCAAACGACATCATGTCCATCCTCGTCAAAACGTTCTTTTTTCATACGCTACACGCGTAAGTTATTTTCTCGGTAAAAAAATAAAAATAAAAATAAAAATATGATTGTTTCAAATGAAAGAAAAGAAGATAGCATCATTCCATCTTCCATTCTTATTATTTAAAAAGAAAATTATATATTTTTTCTTTTGAAAAGAAGATTTATTTGACACACAAGGTCAGTTTATGCAATTTTAAAAACACTTTTTCCATTGTTTACATAAACAATTTATACAAAAAAATCAGTACAATTCGCGCAATGACATTTGTTCAACACACAAATTCGTTATTACGATCTACAGCTTTAAAATCATCAATCTACAAAACATCGTTTAATATAGTTTGGTCAACAGGTCTCGACAAGTATCAAAAACAATACCCACTCATGGATTATGCGAACAAGTAACATACACATGCGAAAGATTCGCCAATTGAAGTCACCCAACACTCGGGGTCAAATCAATCTCTTAATGAGTCAAATGTCTTGAGGTAACTACGACCTCCAGGCACCACTTAAGTGAACAACATATACATTAACTCTCTTAGAGTTTTAAATCCAAACAGTGGCTAAAGAATGCACAATTACTACATCGGTGATGAGATAAAACTTTGAGGCAATAATGACCTCAGACCAATAAGCCTTAGCTTCTTCATTATTTATATCTTTGAATAAGCCTAAATCTTGTAACCCTCCTAATTCCTAATCCGTAGATGATAAGAACGTGAGGTTTTCGCCTACGGAAAGCATTTCAAATCCATTTTCCAGAAACGTAGGGCCCACTGCCTAGAAAGTTTCAGAACCATGGTGAAATTACCATTTTATCCCTAAGTATCACTGCTGCTATTATTTTTTATTTTCCAGAATTTTATCGCTCCACTAAATTAAGTGTATATCCTAAACCGTGCGTCCACAAAAACTGGGACGACCGCTCAAATCTAAGTTTGTTCAATATATATAACCCCTAATTTTACACATTCAGGTGTTGTTATATAAATTTGTGGTCTTACTACCCATTTAATTTTTGGTCTAAATTTTTGACTAGTTTCGCCATTTCGGCGATAACTCATTCTTCGGGCGTCGATATGACTCCATCCGAATTCCTACATATACCTAAGATGTTTCTCTACATCCTAGTTCAATTTACCAGGTCTTCATAGACCAAAAACATTTTGAAACATACCCAACAAGCTACTGCTCCCAAGCAGTCTCCCAAGAAATTGTGACCAATTTTGTAGTTTACGAAAATGAGCGTAGTTTAAAGTTTAATGATGCTATTGACGTGAGACCAATTGGAGGTAATATCCTTAAGAGTCTTTCTACAGGTACCATAATTCTCTTTTTAAACGTAAAGAAAGACATTGATGAGATTGAAACGATAAACATTGAGTTGGAGCATAGTGTGGCAAAATTACTTTCTGAAAATGAAAATTTAAGAAAAGAACGAGAGCATTTGAAATCAATTTACAAAGACCAATTTGACTCAATTAAAAAGACACGTGCTCAATCCAACGAAAACATAATTCTGGTGAACCTTTATTAGAATCTGCTTGCATGCTTACAAAACATGTTCAGGAATTGTTAGTCTATGTCTCTAAGACATGCCTTAGTTTAACAAAACCTACTGAGAAATTAGTTGCTGTCATACCTATGAACAAGGACAAAAAAGTTAGGTTTGATGAACCTGACATATCTTCAAGCAACATTCCCACGCAGACTGATTCTCTTAAAACCAAAGATTCTAACAAGCCTTTGTTGACTTCTACAGGAGTGAAATCTACTACTAGTGCTAGCGGATCAAAGCCTTTAGGAAATACAAATAACAATAGGATCACGCGACCACCAAGTAGCAATCAGAAGAATAAAGTAGAAGAACACCCTAGGCAAACAAATAGTTAGGTTGTAATAAGATAATTGTTATCTGAACCCTATCATAATCACTTGTTTAAGCATTCTGTGAGAAATGCTAAGTTTGAATCTATTTGTGCTATCTATAACAAACGTTTGTTTGATGCTAATCATGATATGTGTCTTATTGATTATGTGAATAATGTGAATGTGCATTCTAAATCTAAATCTAAAAGAAATAAAATGAAAAAAGTATGGAAACCTACGGGTAAGGTGTTTAGTAAAATTAGATATAGTTGGAAACTTACAGGTAGGACCTTCACTATAGTCCAAAATAAGTGCCCTTTAACTACGATTACCTCCACTAATGAAGTGCCTCTTAAGGAAACCACTGTAACACCAATAATCACACAATCCCTAGCACTTAAGGTATACAGTAGGAAACCAAAAGCATCAAGATCTATAGGGTCCAGTAGCAAGGCTAAGATTGTAGAATCTAAGACTTCTAACACTAAGGAACCTAAACAATCTTGGGGATCCACTGTTTCCGATGTTCCATCTTCTTCTCTTATCGACTGCAAGTTGTTCAAATTGTTCTGTCTTATTTGGACTCTAGATGCTCCAAGCATATGTCCAAAAATTGCTATCAATTTATCAACTTCGTCAGTAAATTTTTGGTACCGTTAGATTTGGGAATGATCATATTGCTAAGATAATATGTTATGGAGAGTATCAAATGGGAAATGTTACAATATCTCGGTTTTACTATATGGAAGGGTTAGGTCACAACTTATTCTCTGTGGGACAATTTTTTGATTCTGATCTCGAAGTAGCTTTTTGCAAACACACCTGCTTTATTCGTGACTTATAAGGTGTTGATCTACTCAAGGAATCTAGGGGTTCAAACTTATACACTCTATCTATGGACAATTTGTTGCTATCCTCTCCTATATGTCTCTTGTCTAAGGCCTCAAAGACCAAGTCTTGGTTCTAGCATCGAAGATTATCTCATTTAAACTATGATTATATCACAGCTCTTGCCAAACAAGGTCTCGTTCGAGGTCTTCCAAAACTAAGGTATCAAAAGGATCACTTGTGCTCTGCCTGTGCTCTTGGTAAAAGAAAGAAACACTCCTACAAACCCAAAGCTGAAGACTCTATTCAAGAAAAACTCTATCTTTTGCATATGGATCTCTACGGGCCAATGAGGATTCAAAGTATCAATGGGAGAAATATATACTGGTTATCGTTGATGATTATTCTCGATTTACATGGGTGAAATTTTTATGATCAAAGGATGAAGTTCCATAGTTTGTGGTTAAATTCCTCAAAATGATTCAAGTCCGTCTGACTGCAACCGTTCGTAACATCAGGACTGATAATGGCACTGAATTCTTTAATCAGACACTGAGAGCTTATTATGAAGAAGTTGAAATCTCACATCAAACATCTGTTGCTCGCACTCCACAACAGAATGGCGTTGTCTAAAGACGGAACCATACTTTAGTAGAAGCTGTCGTACAATGTTGATCTTTTCAAAGGCTCCGTTATTTCTTTGGGCAGAAGCAGTAGCGATAGCTTGCTATACTCAAAACCGATCATCAATCCGAAAACGTCACAACAAAACACCATATGAACTTCTCCATGATAGAAAACCTGACTTATCATATCTTCATGTCTTTGGTGCTCTCTTCTATCCCACTAATGACGGTGAAGACCTTGGTAAGTTAAAACCTAAAGCTGATATAGGAATTTTTGTTGGTTACGCTCCTACAAAGAAAGCATTTCGAATCTACAACAAAAGGACCCGAATGATTATTGAAACTATTCATGTTGATTTTGATGAGTTGACAGCAATGGCTTCTAAACAATTTAGTTCAGGACCCGAGCCTAAACTTTTGACTCCTGGAACAATCAGTTCAGGACTCGTTGTAACACCCCCAAAATACGATACGCGGCGGAATACAACATTTGGGGTGCTACTTCATAATACATGCACACGAGTCCCAGTAAACGTTCAAAAGATACATTTATAAATCACATTTATTTTTATTTATATGAACAACATCAGAGTTACAAGGTCCCAACATTAACTTAAAAACTTCATTTCAAAAGTCATGATATGACTTCTTTTCCAAAGCATTTTTTTGTTTAAATAAACAAAACATTTCACCGAGACACGGTTCTTGATATCCACGTTCCGTCCCATCCAAGTCAATAATAGCACCAATACCTGAGATACATGCTTTAAAACGTCCACAAAACGTTGAGTGAATTCATAAAGTTTACAAACAACAATCAGTACACATATTTGGTTCCACAAACGCCTATAACATGCTTTGGGCAGGCAAGTTATATCAGATTCCACTAACATGAGCCCTTGTGAAACCGAACTTTGTACCGAAACTTAACACATTCATCCCGTAGGATAAAATAATGTCCGAGAAGTATGTCACTTCTCCTAATACTAACTACAAAATGTCCGTTACAGGGTGCTCATAACTGATTCAAACCCCGGACAGGGTTGTCAAACCCAATAGATCTATTTAATGCATTAGCGTTTACCTACAACTAGGCAACTAACGGTCACACAATAAAAGGCATATACTCAATAGTGAATGGAATCATATTTAGTATCAAAACATATTGCGTTCTCATTTTCATAAAACAGCAAGTATCCCCCTCGCGGGTTTTAAAACATTTAAAATAGTTCAAAAGCGAGGCTATGAACTCACCTTGATCTAAGCCGAAGATCAAAATAACCGTGACAATCCAAAGATGCCTCAACACGAACTCAATCGCGACCTATAATTTATGTCGCTCAATTATTATACCGTAAAGTACGATCGAATAGTGTGTGCATTGCAACTATCGAAATAATATAAATAAACATACACAAGTGATGAGAAATCCACTTGCGCGTCCTAGATTCTAAACTCCACATAATTGAGTTACGATCATTCTTTCATTTATATTATATGTCACTTAATCAAAAACTTTCTATTTTCAGAAACTTTTTATTTTTAGAAAGTTACTATTTTCGGAAAGTTACCATTTTTAGTAAGTCCATCATCTAATTATATATATAATAATATTTATTTATCTTGTCGAACTTTCGACATTCAATTTGGTTATTAATTACCCATATCGGGATTATATCCCGATTATTATAAAAATTACTATTTTTATAATTATCTTCATCACAACAATCGTTAAGTCTAAATTGTTATACTCGTAAAATAATAACGTTTATTATTTTTATAAACATCCAACAAGTCTTGTATGTACCAGTTGACTTTCAAAATTCAACGTTGGACTTTATTTTACTTTGACTTCGTGTATATATATATATATATATATATATATATATATATATATATATATATATATATATATATATATATATTGCTAGATCTGACCCGCTCAAAACGACCAATTATATCACATTTTCACGACTCGGACTATAAAGAGATTTTATACAAAACAACATTCCGGACAACTTTTTAGTTTTAGTCGAGACCTAAAACTCAACAAAAAATGACCAAAATGTCCCTGCAAGTTTCTGCAGGAACTTATGATATTTTTAATTAATGTGCAGAAATTGACTTTCAGTTTTGACCCGTTATTACTCGATTTTAAAACTAGAAAGCCTAGCGACAAAGTAAAACATCATTCCGAACAACTTTCGTGTTTCGCCAGAAGGCTGAAACGGACTCGAAAGTGCTCAAATCGGACATTTTTGAATCTGCTAGCAACTACACCAAACCATCATAGCTGTTTGGATATTTTATAAGTTTTCAAATCTTGTTTTCGTCGTAACTTCTTTGTTATTAGGATTTACGGGGCGTTCGAATTACCAAAACGATTGTAAAAACACCCTCTACCATATTTTCTAAACCAAAAATTAGATTTCACAAAATCTCGAACCTCGTTTTCTTCGCCAAAGTTTATGCTCATAATGTATACATTACAAAACACGCCAAAAATCATTTTTGACCCAAAAATTCATTCATGGCACATCTAAAGTAGCCTATAATCAATATTCAACTCGCTCAATCAACCAATAACTAAATCTAATCTAGACAACGCAATATCCTTCGGATTTTATCACATGCAATCATCGAAACGCAATATGAAAATAATAAAAACATCACGACAATGTAAATTAAATACTTACAACCAACATAAAAATGTTTTTGGCTTCCATTGGCATGGTTCGAGTTCGGACGAGACCCCAAACAACATAACCAACACTTTTCAAACAAAACCAACTTCACTAACACGATAATCTACCCCTTTTACTACCACTTTTCAACCGAACCCGAACTCTAACTAGAAAAATACCCATTGCATGATACGTTTCTTTAGTGGGATATGTAGGAAATGATGAGGGGATTAATATTTTAAGGTCGGATCGTAATGCATGTCAAAAAATAGTCGGGTTTCGGGTGGTTTAGGTGTGGCCGGTTCGTGGAGTTCAAAGGGAGGGAGGAAGAGTATAAATTTTGTAAAAAGAATTATAACTAGAGTGTGTGTCCTTATATAGAAAACAAGTTTGATCACTTTCCACCTTTAGTCCCTCCATCCTTATTATTCTTTTAAAATTAGTACAAAGTTTATTTGTTTCGTTATGTAACCGACTAAGGGCTCGGGATTATACTTCTGTGACTAAATTTATTTCCGTCACACTTAATTTTTGTTTAAAATATTAAATAAAAATGTTAACTCACGTCAAAATAAAGTTTTGACTCGGTTTTGACTAACTCGGGACGAGGACGATAAAATACAAATTATCATCATAAAAATAATAACGAAGCGCATCGAAATTTTGTACGACACTCAAAACACTTAACGGTCGCGCGGTCAAACATTGACTTGCGAAACGTTCAAAAATAAAATTTTCTAAATTTTGTTCGTAATAAAATACAAAAATAACTATTCCCGCCAAATAAAATTGTAATTGTCGACGTTCGTTCACATGAACGTATAAAATAATAATCATGAATTCGAATCTGTGATCGTCCTACTCATCGTAAAACTCGGGTTGTTACACTCGTGCAAAACATTCCTTCTTCAACTCCATATGTTCCACCAACAAAGAACGATTGGGAAATACTGTTTCAACCAATGTTTGATGAGTACCTTAATCCTCCACCATGTGTTGATCGTCAAGTTCCTACAGTCATTGCTCAAGAACCTGCTGTTTTAACCGGTTCACCTTCCTCAACTACAATTGATCAAGATGCCCCATCTACAAGTACCTCACAAACAAATCAAGAAACACCGTCTCTATTCATTCCTCTCGGTGTTGAAGAAGCTGACCATGACATTGAGGTTGCACACATGGATAATAATCCCTATGTTGATTTTCCAATTCAGAACCTGGTTCTAAAGAATCCTCTACTCATGTTGTTATTCCAAACAATGTGCACTCAATCAATTAACCACCTGAACACATCAACAAATGGACCAAAGATCACCCGATTGATAATCTAATTGGTGATCCTTCTAGACCAGTTTCCACTCAACATCAACTACAAGATGAAGCCCTATTCTGTTATTTTGATGATTTTCTTTCTTCCATTGCACCCAAGAGTTATAAATAAGCATTGACGGAATCATGTTGGATTGAAGCCATGCAAGAAGAACTCAATAAGTTTGAACATCTTGAAATTTGGGAGCTGGTACCTCGTCCAATCGTGTTATGATTATTACCTTAAAATGGATATACAAGGTAAAATTAGACAAACTAGGAGGTGTGTTGAAAAATAAGGCTCGTTTGGTAGCGAGGGGATATCGTCAGGAAGAAGGCATATAATTTGAGGAATCTTTTACTCTAGTTGCTCGACTTGAGGCCATCTGTATCTTTATTGCATTTGCTGCTCATATGAACATGGTCGTCTACCAAATAGATGTAAAGACCGCGTTTTTAATAGCATACTGCGTGAGGAGGTCTACATTAGTCAACCTGACGGGTTTGTAGATCCAGAGAATCCCAACCATGTGTACAAGCTTAAGAAAGCCCTTTACGATTTGAAACAAGCGCCACGGGCTTGGTATGATTTACTCTCGTCATTTCTACTCTTCCAGAAGTTCACCAAAGGAACCGTCAATCCAATATTGTTCGTCAGAAGAGAAGGCAAGGACATATTACTGGTACAAATTTATGTTGATGATATTATTTTTGCCTCCACTAAACCTGATCTTTGTGAATCATTTTCTAAAATCATGTGTTCAAAATTCAAGATGTCGATGATGGTCACACTATCATTTTTCTTAGGACTACAGATTTCTTAGAGTCCCAAAGGCATCTTTTTAAACCAATCTAAATATGCTCTTGAATCGCTTAAAAAGTATGGTATGGAAACCTATGACCTAGTGCATACTCCAATGGTGGAGAAATCCAAACTAGATGAAGATCCACAAGGGAAAGTCGTGGATCCTGCACGTTATCGTAGCATGATTGACACCCTTATGTATCTCACATCTAGTAGACCAGACCTTGTATTTGTTGTGTGCATGTGTGCCCGGTATCAAACAAATCCTACCAAAAAGCACTTACATACGGTTAAGCGAATCTTTCAATACCTAAGAGGAACCATAAATATGGGTCTGTAGTATTCGAAGGATTCTTGCATTGCTCTAACAACTTTTGCATATGCTGACCATGCGGGTTGCCAAGATACCAGAAAAAGTACGTCTGGAAGTATGCAGTTATTAGGCAATACATTGGTGAGTTGGTTGTCAAAGAAACAGAAGAACACCGCCATATCCAGTACAAAAGTTGAATATATTGCCTTGTCAGGATGTTATGCTCAAATACTTTGGATGAGATGACAATTAACTGACTATGGCCTTAGGTTCAACAAGATACCTCTGTACTGCGATAACAAAAGTGCCATTGCTTTATGTTGCAACAACGTCCAACACTTTCGATCCAAGCATATTGACATCAGACATCACGTTATCAAGGAACAAGTGGAGAACAGGGTGGTTGAGCTGTATTTTGTCAGAACAGAGTATCAGTTGGCAGACATTTTCACTAAGCCTTTAGCACGAGAACGACTTGACTTTCTCATCAACAATCTTGGTATGAGAAGTATGTCTCCTGAGACTTTGTAAAAGCTGGCAGATGAAGAGGAAGACTAATGGTGGTAAACTCTTCACATATCCTCTGTATCATATGTATATAAGAAAATAAGAAAAACCCAAAAAGATTTTTCATTTTATATAAAGTTTTCAAAAAGAAAATACAAAAATATAAAACCATAAAAATAAAATATAAAATTAAAAAATCAGAAAATATAAAAATATGGTGTTCATGACATGTCTTTTGAAAATCGATAACATTTACGGCCTTAAAAATATTATTCAATAATGATACGAGGCTGTAAATAAAGTTCGAGCAGAAGTTCAAATTGTTTTCAAAACATGTCATATGGCTTGCTATTATTTCAGATAGCAACACGGTCCTCAATTTAAAGGCAAGTATTTTGACAAAAAGAAAACTTGACCTCACAACAGGAAATTCATTTTTCTCGAGGATGAATTACTTCATATTCATTCAAAGGCTTGCGTTTACTTTGCAACACAACCCGTGCTTCCTTTATACAAATTAGTGTACGTGTCAGTGCATTTATTTGTCAAAATAAGAGAAATCTTATTGTTATGGTATTGATTTTTTCAAAACAAAATAATCATCTCAGTAATTTATTAAAATATGATTTTTCAAGACATTTGACCACTCAAACAACGACTACAACTCTTTAAATAGAAAACGGGTCATTGTTTGAGGGGGGAGAAAATGTCAAATAAATTTCTTCAAAAATCATCATGTAATAAAAGGGAAAAATGTTTTAAACAATAACAGAATAACATTTATTAGGGAGTTAATTAACTTTAACTTATTTGTGCCTTATATGTTATGTGTTTATGCCTTTAGGTATTTGATAGCAAAACTTAAGGCTTAGTCTAGTTTAATAAACTTTCAGGGACTATTTGTGCCAATAGTGAAAACTAGTATTAACCTTAAGAAAGTTATTAAAAAGAAATGCAAAGGGATAGAAACTTAAGGGGGCATTTGTGTCAAAACTCAAAAGATCTTAAAATAAACAAACACCCCTAACTGGTTCTCATTTTACACAAAAAAAAACACTTCCTTCTTCCTTCTTACAACTCGAATTCACCAAGATCTCATCAAATCGTTTTTTTCAACCTTAAGGTAAACTAATAATATGTTCATTACAACCTAAACAAGCTTTTTATCAAATGGAATTAGGATTAAAACATCATATCTTGCTCGATAACCCTAGAAATTGGTCAAGGGTTCTTCGAAAATAAAAGTGGTCTAATACCTAAATTGATAGAGAGGTTTTGATGGGTAAGGGTTGTAGAACACTCATTTGAAACAGTTTTCCATATGGTTAACATATCATTATGTTGTGTTTGATTCTTGTAGTCGAAAATTTAGGAAAAGGAGAAAGAACACAAAATTATTCGTAGGTTTGTGTTTATGAATGTTCTATAACCCCTTTGTGAATGCTTGAGTGTTCTAAAACAAGACTAAAACACCAAAACTTGATTATCTTAGGTTATATGCCTTCGTATGGGTCGAACATAGTATAAATTGTAATATCTGTGGTTAATTCATGTTTATATTAATTATATGTTATTTGGGGCTGATATGGTTCTTGGTGTGAGTGAGATTGATGCTTGAAAACTAAAAAAATATGATTATGAAATTTAGGCGAACTAAACATTCCACCTAGGCAAACTAATTAGTTTTACTAAGGCGAACTAAACAGTCCACCTAGGCGAATTAAACATGTTCCCTCAGGCGAACTAAACAAGTTCACTTAGGCGTACTAAACATGTTATCTTAGGCGAATTAAACATGTTCACTTAGGCGAACAAAACATGTTAGCTAGGCGAACTAAACAAGTTTGTTAAAGCGAACTAAGCAATATTGTCAAGGCGAATTAAACATGTTTATTAGGCGAACTAAAAAATGGTTAACTTACGCGATTTAAACATGTCCCTAGGCGAACTAAACACAATTTAACTTAGGCGATTTAAACATGTCCCTAGGCGAACTAAACACAGTTTAACTTAGGCGATTTAAACATGTTCAATAGGCAAACTATAATTGTTTCTTTAGGCAATCTATACATGTGATCCTAGGCAAAATATTCCTTAAAATATCTCACTATTTGGGTTAGTTAGGGTATGTTCTCCTCAGTATTCAATATAGTTGCTTAGATGCCTTAAGTTAAGTTGCCTAACTGATCTTTGTTCATCATCATGTGTATTAGTTGCCTGCCTGTCAAAATGTGCTTAATGCTTAGTCAATGATCACAGCTTGCATCTATAATCTATCAACATGAAACAAATTGTCATATATATATATATATATATATATATAATAATAATAATAGATAATATATATATATATATATATATATATATATATATATATATATATATATGGTTGTATATAAACTGTACTGGACAAATCTTAGCAGAACCATGGCTACTACTGCTGCTCAACAAATTGCTCTAGACAATGATTTGGTTGCTCTTGAGAAACAAGTCTAGATTGGCAAATGCAACATGAGAATTGATCCTGAAAAGACTCAAAAGGAACCCCACTTATCAAGTTGTTTTGGACGCTCTTGCTCTTACTACATGTTATCCAGCTTTTCTTATCACTGCAAGTGTTCCAGTAATATACATGTAGTAGTTTTGGGTCACCATCAACAAGCATGATTCAGCTTACCGATTCAAGATTGACAAGAAACGTTTCTCTGTCGATATGGAAGTATTCAGAGAGATTCTCCAGATCTGTCTTAGACTTACATATCAAGAATTTGATGAACCTCCTTCTGAGGAAGAAATTCTCTCCTTCATCAAGGAACTTGGCCACACTAGAAATATTAAGAATATCACTACCTTGGTTGTTGATCATATGCATTAACCTTGGAGAACTTTTGCTGCAATCAAAGTGGGAAGACTACAGGTCTTGACAAGATACGCCTTTCAAGAGCTCAAATTCTTTGGTGAATGTACTATAAAAAGAACATTGACTTTGTTGCACTACTCTGGGAAGACTTTGCATTTCAGATAGATAACAGAGACGTCAAGAAACAAGAGAAAATGTAGTATCCCAGATTCACCAAGGCTATCATTCATCACTTCCTTTCTAAAGATGGGTTTATTTCAATGAGGAATAAAATGTTTATGCATACTGATCAGGATGACATCATTTTGGGTACTTTGAGATTTGTCTCCAAAGATGAAGACACTCAAGTATATGGAGCTCTTATTCCTGCAGTAATGACTACTCTAAAGATACGGGACTCTCTAGCCTATCAGACTTATCTTGCATTCGCTATTGGAGCCGCAACTCCAAAGCCAAAAAGGATATAAAAGAAGCATGACTCTCCTATGATCAAGACAACCACTACATCTCTTAAAGAAACTCCTTCTAAAAAGAAGTCTGCACCGACTAAGAAAGATGTTTCTTCAAAGAAGCCTTCAAGAAAACAGTCAACTGGTGTACAAATCAGAGACACTCCTGGTGTGTTTGTGTCGAAGAAGAAGACACCAGCAACCACTGATAAAAGCGAAGGCATTGATTTACTGTCTGAGGTTGCCTTACTAGAAGATGCTCAAATGAATAAAGTTCTTAAACGGAGCAAAAGGGAAACTCATTCTCTTCAACCAAGTGGCGCAGATGATGGAGTTGGTTCTCAACCAAAGGTTCCTGATGAGCCTAAAGGCAAGACAATTGGTACAAATGAAGGAACTGGTACTAAACTAGTGGTTCTCGATGTGCCTAAAGATCAATGTGAGAGTAAAAACGAGTCTTGGGGGGAAAGTGGAGATGATGATGATAGTAATGATGATGATGCCAGTGATGATGATGGTAATGATGATGATGGTAATGACGATGGTGGTGATAATGACAGTGATGATGAAAGGACTGAATCTGATGAAGATAAGAATCCTAATCTTAATCAGAAAGAGGATGATATTGAAGAAGAACATGACGATGAGTATGTGCGTACTTCATCAAGCTATGAATCCACTGATGATGAAAACAAACATATGAATGAAGAAGAGTATGATCACATTGATGAGGAATTGTATAAAAACGTGAATGTAAAGTTAAAAGATGTAGAGCATGGAAAAGAAGGGAAAGGAGATGCAGAGAAGACTGATGTTGGTCATGATGATTTTACTCAAGAGACTTCATATGATCAAGTCGAGGATGATGCACATGTAACACTTACAGCTGTTCATGACACATAAAAGACTGAAGTTCCACTACAAAGTTCTTATGTCTCATCCGACTTTGCCACTCAATTTCTAAACTTAGATAACGTTCCACCAGCTGACACTGAAATCAATTCCATGATAAATATCGATGTCCGTCATGAAGAACCAAGTAATCAGAGACCCTCAATTCTTACCATACCTGTAATGGTAATCCCTGAAGCTTCAACAACAATTGCAACAACAATTCCTCCGCCAATTCCTCCATTCATTCCTCTTCCACAACTGTCAACACCAACTCCCACACCAACAACTGAAGCAACTACCTCTCTTCTTGTAATTCCAGACTTTTCATCCCTATTTGGATTCAATCAAAGAGTTTCTGTCTTGGAAAAGGAGCTCTCTCAACTCAAACAAGTTAATCATTCTACGCAACTCCTCGAAGCTATAAAATCACAAGTCCCTGCAGTCGTAGAAGCCCATCTTGGCATAAAACTAGGAGATTCTATTCAAAAGGTTTTCCAGTCATACACTGCAGAATTTGAGAAGAAAGCTCAAGCTGAGAAGAAGAGATACATAAATCTCATTGAGAAATCTGTGAAAGATATCATCAACGATGAAGTCAAAACTCAACTACCTTAGATTCTACCAAAGGAAGTAACTGACTTCGCCATTCCTGTGATCCAAAGCACCATTACTAAATCACTTAAGAATGTCGTCTTGGCCAAATCTTCTTCTCAACCTCAATCAACATACGAGGCTGCAACGTCACTAACAAAGTTTGAATTAAAGAATATCCTTTTAGACAAGATGTAGAAAGGTCAATCGTATCAAGGGGTTAAAGAACACAAAGAACTATATGATGGACTGGTCAAATCTTACAAACTTGACAAGGACCTCTTTGAATCTTATGGAAAAGCATATTCATTAAAAAGAGACCGTGAAGACAAAGATAAAGATGAAGACCCTCCAGCTGGATCAAGCCAAGGGTTGAAGAGACGGAAGACAAGCAAGGATGCTGAACCATCAAAAGGTCTTAAGTCAAAAGAATCAAAGTCAAGCTCATCCAAAGTCCCCAAGTCTCAGCCAAAATCATTTGGTAAGTCTACTCAAGCAGAGGAATCATTGTTTGAGGCTGCTGACACCGAGATGCCAAAGAATCAAGGAAGTGATTTGGGTAATACTGATGATCAACCTAATGCCGAGGCTACTTCAAAGCATGTCTGGTTCAAGGAACTTGAAAGGCCTTCGACTCCTGATTCTACTTAAAATGTTGGAAAATCTATTGACTTTAGACCACCTCAAACCTAGATCAGCAAAATTGCTTAAGCAGAAAAGCCTCCTCTTTTTTTTGATGAGCTTATGAGTACTCATATCGACTTCTCAGCATATGTCATGAACCATCTCAAGATTGATCATCTAACACAAAATCACCTTGTTGGACCAGCATTTAATCTTCTCGAAGGAACATGCAGAAGTTGTGTAGAACTCGAATATAACATTGAAGAATGTTATAAAGTTGTAACTGATCGACTGGACTAGAATAACCTTGAAGGAAAGGAATATCCATTTGACCTTAGCAAGCCTCTACCGCTGATTATGGATCAAGTTCGTCAAGTTGTTTCTATTGACTACTTCATCAACAATGATCTCGAGTATCTGAAGGGAGGAAGCTCAAGCAAGAAACATACGACTTCCACAACAAAAACAAAGGCTACTAAGTATGATATTCCAGTCATTGAAGACATGGTTCCATCGTTATGGATTCCGGTAAAGGTGTCCTATGATAGATATGCTGTTATTTCTTACTGGGTCTAAACGACAATGATTTTATGGATTCGTAAGAAACAGGGTGTCCAAACATGATGTGTACTCCACAAAAAGAATTATAGCAGTAACCAAAGTGAAAGTTATGAAGTGGTATGATTACGGTTATCTGGAGGAGATTGAAGTTTGAAGAGAAGATCAACAATTATACAAATTCAAGGAAGGTGACTTTCTAAGACTTCACCTGCACGATATTTGAAGATATGTTGCTTCTCTTGGTTCAAAAGAAACTCCACAATCTTGAAAAAGATGTCATTTTCGACTTGGGTGTAGCATTATGGATGTTTACCAAACGTATTATCATTCTTAAGCGAGTGGAAGACCTTCAACTAGGATTCAAAAGCTACCAGAAGAAGCTCAATGTCACCAAGCCAGAGACATTCAGGTCCGACATCTCCAAAATAATTCCATACACTACATACAACAATCCTCAAGGAATTATCTATAAAGACAAGTACAAAAGAAACAGGTTGATGCGCACGGATGAACTTTACAAGCTCAGTGACGGGACACTCACATCTGTTAGAACTGTTCTTCATGATATTGCTTCAAATCTGAGGATGGATTACTTGCCGAAGAAAATATAGAGTAGCTTAGACAGAAAAAGGTCTTGCATCATGACCAAAGCTATCGATAAGCAGCTGCTAGATAGAAGGTTAATGGGGAGCTTGGAAAAGTTTGTTGGTGGGAGAGATTACGGGGAAGACCTCAGACTGCTTGAACGGACAATATAAAGTTGTCATATTTTATCCTACTCCATTTTAGGTCATTCTCTCGTAATTACAATCTTGTGTATACGTAAATAAGTAGTATAAGACTAAAATTAGGCATATATAGTGTTTGAGTGCAAATTTTCAAGAATTTCTTAGTAAATTCAAAAAATTTCAAATTAATACACTCGAACACCATATAATTCCCTCATAATTTGAGGGGGAGCATCAAAATGTTTCCAATAATAAGCTTGATATATAATTAGAATATTTTTCTCCCCAAATAATTTTCATACGTATTTGAATCAGTTGATATCCAAAAAATATCAAGAGATTTGACATTTTTTATAAAGGGAGAAAATGTGATTAAAATATATATAACTTGTAAAATGTGATCTGAATGACTCATGTGTGAACTCCTTCCTCGTATGTGCTACACATTTTCGGTTATCGATGCACATATGCAAGGGGCGTTTTTCTGAAAGTAAAACCATTGAGGTACTAAATGTTTTGATTCATATCAAAGTACCTTGATTGATGTTTTCAAATGGTTTTAAGGCTATAAACAATACCAAAAGACCGACCATGTATTTAATTAATTGGAGTTATAAGGTGGTTAAGTATAGGTGTTCGTTCCCATTATCCAGCCAGAACCGGAAGGATCTACCCAGGGACATTCCATTAGTTAGAATAGAAGTCCATATGTATGATTAAAAGGAGAAGAAGTGAGAAAAGGAAAAAATGCTGACTAAGCGAGAGCTAACATTGGAACAAACCCAACAAGGTGTTAGTGATGAAGTCTTGGTAAGCATTGAAAGGGTTGAAAAATGAAAAAGAAAAGTTAAGATAAAGGGTGAAAAGAAAGAAGCCCTCATTACACTTAGGCAGAAACCGGGTCAATACATATGTTATCAGAAACACTAAGCTGTTGTCTAGTATTGAAGATAATCATCATGGACCCAGTGATGCAATGCACAACCTTTCCCAGCCACTCAAGGACTCTCAAAAGACTCTTGTTTCATTTCTCATGGAGATTACATGCATTTCTATCGACTTTCTCACTCCGAGTTAGTTGGTATTGAAAAGGTGGCAGTCTGCTCCAGCCTCCGATTACTACAACTAAAAGTGCACTATTAAGTCTAGAGCCAAAAGAGATCATCTATAAATCTCACTAGGACACAATTCCAATATATTTGTTGATCACACACTGTGAAAACAAGTAATATCTTAAGAGTCCTACGCATTACCCTTGTGATATTGCCAGAACATCAGAGTGATACTAAAGTATTCACAATGACGATGGAAATCCTTCCAGAGCCAACATCAAACAAGCTCTGCGGTAGGTGACTTGTGAGATCCTATATGGATCGAACTTGTGACACTGGATATCGATTCGGTCCAGACTATGAATTGGCGATTGATGAAATTTGAAATGCATAAAAATCTCGATGTGTCATAAAATCACTTTAGCAAGTGACACGTCGACTAATTTTCAAATCAATTTTTGTTTCAATCGATGAGACTTTATCTTATTGGTTCACCCATACCATGTTGTCTGCTTTGAGACGCTCTGGTAATGAGAACGGCTAGTGCAGTTGTGTAACCCTTTCAAGGAGATTCTTCAGAATTCTACCTGATCACAGGCAGTATTTATACTGATCAACGGGGAATCGTGGTTATTGCAACCGTATTCGATGAAGTGACAAAGATACTTTCGTCCATACATGTTGTTTATCACTAACCCATTCATGCAGGTAATCCGGATGGTGGCAGCAACTGGTTAAAGATAAGTCAAGATTCATAGCCACATGCTCATACTTGACCGACATATGTAAAGATATTATGAAAGCTCAAGTACATGTTTCAAGACTTTCGCTACTCTAATACCATACGTCTTTCTTAAAGTGAGGAAGTATTAAAGTTAAAGAATTTTAAGAAATTTTCGCTACTATGATACCGCACGTCTTCCTTTAAGTGACGATGTGTTAAAGTTAAAGAATTTCAAGAAAGATGGTTATTCAAGCTTTCAAGATCAAGAAAAGTAAGAGCATGTCGGTCTGAAAGTCACAAGTACACAAGATGGCAAAAGATCACAAGATAATGATTAGAGATTATGATTTGTTGATGATCTCAAGAAGCTAAAATATCACATACAAGACAAGCTTAACGGAACAAGCTCAAGCATAAAGTCAAAGATCACTACAACATATCACAAGTTAAAGATTGAAGTTTAAAGACTACGAGCACAAGACTGAAGGCAAGCATAGTATGCTAGGTTTAATTTTTTGTAAATTGGAGTGACCTCCCTTTGGGGGAGATTGTTAGAAATACGAAAAGTATCGGTCACTACCAATATATCGTTAGATAGCTCGTAGCATAATACTTGGAACCTTAAATAGGTAGAAAGGCCCAAGGCCCATACTGAGTCCATCTAAGCCCACTATGTGGCCGGACTAGTGCATGATATAAGTACCCTCTCCACACATGGAGAGGGTGTCGGTTATTTCATTTCTCACATTTATAATATTAGTTCTCTCTTTACTTTCTCTCACTAGAAGCAACCCTCCACTCCTCTCTCTCTCTAGCTTTCTTGCATATTTGTTGTGTGTTTAGATACATCATAGTTTCTACATCATGAAAAGCGTTTTTAGAACCTCGTCTTGCGAATGAGCCCTCCTTTCGGTTTCTTTACTTTCCATGATGTCCCTTGTGTTGGGTTTTATGATCTAATTAACAATTAAATAACACGAGTACGCAGCGGAATAAATGATCACGTGTAGAACACAATAATTAACAAGATAGAAAACGTGTACCTTTTAGCACGAAACGATACACCGTTTAAAGGTAACCGTAAACACCGTCTTCTATATACGCGTGTGTATAATACAACGCGTAACCACTAAGAATCAAAGTATGATTCCTCTAAGCTTCCACACACTATACGTTCGTAGCAAACGACGAGGTATGCTAGTACTAGTAGTGGATAACAAACGATCTTCTTGTTCTTTGAATCAATCAACTAGCGAACAAATCATCTCCAAGTGATGATTAAATACAAAACAAAAAAACAAAAGTGTATGATTTGTTTTGAGTGTACTTGAATAGACAAAACTACCTCTCCCATTTTTAGATCTAACAAAAAAATAAACGTCCATCAAAAATAGGGATCGTTTAGGTTACAAGTTTCAAAATTAGGGAGCACTAGCATAATTAAAATCGAATAGGTACGGAGAGTGTTATTTTAGGCAAACCACAAGGACAATTCATGTATTTGTTTCTAAAAAAGATAAAATAGATATGGGCTTAAGTTGATACAACCCTTGCGGATAGTATCGGGATAGGGCACCACTTTTAGTGGGTGCGAGCTCCTTAAGAAGAGAGAAGAGAATATTAGAGATTTATTAACAAAACATAATTTTCATTGATGAAAATCATTCAGTATATATAGCCGAATAACCCTAACTTGTAACATAAGACAAACACAAAGACTTTCTAGTCTAACACGGAGTTAATGACTTTCCAAGATAAACATGAAGACTTAATGACTTTCCTAGATAAACATGAAGATATTCCTAAACAATGATATTTAAATAAGGATAGATTTATATGACATAATCTTTATGCCATATAGGCTTAGACGTGACCCTCTTGGGTCGCGATTCTTCGTTGGGCTTGAGTCATGGCGTAACATTCCCTTCCCCTTTAAAAATCACCTTGTCCTCAAGGTGGTAGGATGGGTAAGTAGTCTTGAACTCAAACAACCATTCCCATGTCGCCTCGTCAGGAGAACTCCCACTCCATTACACCAATACTTGGCGAGCCGGTATCCCTTTTTGTAACACAATGCGAGTATAACAAATTGCCAATGGCTGCTTCATGACAGTCCCTTATGATCTCCATTCGGCAATGCCATAACTTGCACCTGATCTGTTCCTAAAAGTGGTTTTAATAACGAGACATGGAAAACTGGGTGAATCTTGCTGAAATCTAGTAGAGCAAGTCGATAAGACACCTTGCCTACACGCTCTAACACCTTAAATGGCCCATAATATCTTTTAGCCAATTTGTTAGAATGGTGTTTTACCATAGTAACTTAATCGTACGGTTGTAGTTTAACAAGCACCATATCCTTGATATTAAACTTGACATCCCAGCATTTTCGGTTAGCTTGCATCTCTATGCGATGCTTAGTGACTAACAAATTTTGCTTAAGCCGACGTAACAAGGAATCCCGCTCAATTAATGTCTCTTCTACAGCCGCAACCTTAGATGAACCGAGTGGATAAGTAATGATCGTAGGTAGCACACGCCCATAAACAACCTGATAAGTCGTCATCTTGATGCTACTATGGAAGCTTGTATTGTAGCTATACTCGGTCCATGGTAACAAACACACCCAATGATGAGGTTTTTCCAACACCATAGCTCTTAAATACTGATCCATCCCCCGATTAACTACTTCAATCTGACCATTCGTTTGAGGGTGATAAGCTGTGCTATGATTTAATTTAGTGCCACTAGCTTCGAACAATTATTGCTAAAATTTTCTAACAAAGATGGGATCGCGGTCCGATACGATTGTTTTAGGAATCCCATGATGTTTAACTACCATATTAATGAAGACGTCAACTACCTTGGGTGCGTTGAAGCTGGTAGGTAACGGTCCAAAGTGCGCATATTTAGTAAACCTATCAACAACTACAAAAATGACTGACAAACCCTTGTAAGCGAGTAAACCGGTGATAAAATCCATTGTAACATCCTACCATACTCGAGATGGCGTCGGTAATGGTTGCAACAAACCAATCAACGCCTGATGTGTCATTGTGTGTAGGTATTATTTATTATCAATTTACATTTATATTTTGCCAACATTACCTAAAAACAACACTAACGGGCAGTGTACCCGGTCAGTTGTAGCTTCGTTGGTAAGTAGGGTGTCACTAAGAGCGAGAACGTTAAGTCCTAAGTCTACCAGTATTTTAGTTTTCTATGTTAGTTCTAATCTATCTAGTCTATGTTAAACCTATGCTAAACCTAATTCTAACGGGTAGAGGGGGTTTTTAGTCTGAGAGACTGGCATGGTTTTTGTGGTGACTTAAACCTACTTTAGACACGATAATACACATAGACATATAATCAAAAGATAGAAGAGCGGTCAAGCCAATTATAAGTAAATTGTATTAACAATGATTAATCCAATTAAAACTCATGTTTTGTTTTATTGTATGTGTAAGGATTGACTATCTCAGGGTATATTCATTCCAAGATTTAGGCGGTACTTCCTCCTAAAACCAGACATTGCTAATTCTGCCACAATTAGTGGCTTCTCAATAAAGCAAGCATTTTCGATTATTAATGCTATTCTTAGGAGATTAATAATGGTGATCTTATTAAGCCCTAGCTCAACGAGAACTTACTAACTTACTACTTAATGGCCTCTTAATATAGTAAGTCCACTGTCTAAGTCCAACCAAAGGAATCAAATTTCATTTTGTTATGAAACCCATGTCACCTGCTAGTCCAACTTGTTCACTAAACCAATGGTAAGGATAGGTAATTATTTGTGATCCTATGATTCTAGATATATAAATTACAATATAGAGAGCTATCCCGGCATCTAGCTAGCACGATATTTTGCATTCCTAGATCCAGTTGAATGATAGGTCGCATACTTAAGCACGTAAATGAGTATAAATTAATAAACATAATCAACAAGCAACGATAAATTAAGCAATCGAGATAAACAAACCAAACATTAAAATCTTCATAAACATGGCTAATACCTAAAGGTATTAGCCGATAACCATTGTAATGAATACAAGCATGATAATGATCAACCAAGGTAAACTAACCGAGTTAAATAAATGATACCAAAAATCGAACGATTATCAAGAGTAGAGGAATTACAAGGTGTTTCCTATGGAATTAGATGCGTTGCTTGACCTTCTTTTCTCTTCTTGGCTTCTAAAAATCGACTTATGTGGTTAGGGTATCAAAAATATGGTTAAGCACACCCTAAACTCGTGTTTAGGGATTTGTATTTATAGTCTCTAAAAAATTCATCGATATGCCGTATTGGTTGAGGTCAGTACGGCGTATAGGGGGTTTCTTAGAGTAGGAACCACATTTAATATCTTTCAGAATCTTCAAATAAACTCCAATATGGCGTATGAAGTCTTTTGGATACGGCGTATAGCTCTTTAACTCTTCGTGGTTTCTTATGAAGTGCAGGCACAGATACGCCGTATCTTCCTTGATGAATACGACGTATGGGTAGTCAGAACGGTATCTTCAGATTTCTTCGTTTAAGCTCCAAACTGCGTGCCTTTCTGCATATCTTCACTAATTACTCCATAATTACTGCAATTAACAACTTTAAGCAATTAAGTACCAATTCATGCTATAATTATATAAAATAGGTAAGAAACATGGGATAAATGATGCTATGAAAGTGACGTTATTTAATGTTATTAAATATCCCTCCCACTTGAATCCTGCTTGTCCTCAAGTAGACTTTAGAAAATTTATGAAAATGTATCCTAACCGTAGTCAAGGATTTTTCCTAAAGCATTTATTCGTTCCATTACTAGTACACAACCAAACAACTCACGAAATAGAAAGATGAAATTACTCAAATCACTCAACTAATCTATGTGGTAACATGTAACTAATTCGCTCAATTGCTCGATCGTGACGAGTATTCTATCATAGGCTTGGCAAGGATACATATCTCCACCATTAAAGCTAAGGAGTGACAAGTCTATAAAGGTAAATTGGGTTTTAAAAGGTTTAAGGGTTTGATCGCCCTTTCTAATCTCTATCGATACCAATATTCTAGAAAAGGCAACAAACCACACATACACATCCATAACTAGGGAATAGACATACATGGTTGCATTCATTCCTTAACTCGAATAAGCTAAAGAATAGGACTAGTAGTCTTTACTAAAAGTCGTAAACCAGCAAGGGCGAAAAACCACATATACACATCCGTAATGACGGAATAGACATACATGATTGTATTCATTCCCTCACTCGAGTAAAACCAAGGGTTAGGACGAAGAGTGATATAGTGGTATGGAGAACTTCTAATCAATCACCACTAGAGAATAAACAACAATGCGACAAAAATCACACATACATGGACGTAACGACGAAATAGACACATGTGATTGCTTGCATCCTCATTCGAGTAAGACCAAAGGATATAGATTAGGAAAGATAAAATAATTGTTGTTAAATAAAAAGAACAAAACAAATAGATTAAGTATAAATAATTAAGGCACGGTGTTGCTAGTACTTTCCTGACCATACCCCATGAAAAAGACTCGGAAATATAGACATAAACGTCTTGATCATAGATCAACAAAAACAACCTTAGTTGGCGTTCCCGTAACGGTCAACTCTCAATCATCCATAATATACATACTTTTACAATATTAGTGGTGATATCGACCACTTTTATACAAGAAATGCATGGTTGGGTTATTTCGACCAACATACAACAATACTCTACATAATCACTTTTTTTGTATTTTTCACTTTTTTTGATTTTTTTTTAACATATATACACTATGAATTTCGATGTAATTCCACCATCTTCACGATCACAATCAATCCGGATAATTTATTCATTTTCCTCCATACTTCGGATGTAAATAATATTTTGTGAAAGTAGTAAAACATACTGAAAAAATGGAAAATATATACTACTTTCACATTCCCATTGCATTGTACAATTTTCCCGACCTATCCGTAGATAGAAATTTCACACACGTACCCAATTGCATTGTGTAATTTTTCTGACTTAACCGTAGATAGAAATTTTTGCATTGTTACATAGGAAATACAATACTTTATACAAAAGCAACTAGCAACCGATTAAGGACTTAATCTGATAGGGTAGGCTAAGATGAAAAGGTGTAACGAAACAAAATATTTGGTGTAAGAAAAAGAATGGAATGGCTCAGCAGGTTTTTCTAGGGGTATCTTACTTTTAAAATGAGAGTAAACAAAATGGTTTATACGGGGGTTAACTAAACAGTGTAGTTAGTTAATACTACAACATGTATAGGCTTTTTGGGTGTAATCCTAGAAATTTACCAGTTTAGAAATTGTCACTCCATCTATTTAAAATAGTACTTATTATTGTGGTCTCGAATACATATACCAAGCCAAGTCTACAACATCACCGGTACACTCATAATTTTGTGAAATTTAGGTAAAGATTTGGAAATGGATAAGGCTAAATTCTAACAATATCTAACAAGGGTTATATGTGCGGGTTATGTAACTAATAATATCACAAAAGTATGCTTGAAAAAAAAAATCAGCCATAATTTAAACATTTTATTGTGAAAATATGGACAAGTAAGCATTCTAATTCTACTCCCCCCACTTGAAGTATACAACGCCCTTGTTGTATAAATATAACATTAAAACGGGAAATTAAAAGAATTAGAACGAGAAACTCTCCTAGGATTTGCTCGGTATGATCCTCCATGTTGCGTTTAGGAGCAAGATTATGTGTTGTAAATGCGGGTCTGGATACCAGCATGACTACAATACATAGAATTCCAAAATATAAATACTCCACCAAACGTCGTCTTTTCGTTCAGTAAGGTCCTGTATAAGATATAGAAAAAACAATGCAATTTCATCTTGGGTATTCAACAGTTAGAAAATAAAAAATAAAAACGAAACTGTACAGGAAGTCGATACTTCGTATCCCAAAACCAAGATACGCCGTATAAAGACCTGTAGAAAGTATCTGAGGTACAGGTCATATTTCCAAATACGTTGTATCATATAATGAATACGCCCGTATAGACAATCTGACAATAATGTTTTAAATGTGGAAAATTAAAGGACTGGATAGCATCAAGACAATCAATATGTCGTATCCATTGAGATTGTATATGTCGTATAGAAAGTCTGGAAAGACAGACTCGATAAAATAAATCAAAGATAGTCTGAGTTGTCTCCCGGCAAGCACTTTTATTTACAGCGAAGTCTTTAAGTTAGACTTTTCTTCAGCTCTTCATTCCATCTCGTACACACTCACGTGTCCACGTGTGATCCATTCTTCAACCTTTTCATCCTTGATGTATTCTGGCCCTAAATTTAAGACTTCTTTATAGAATCCTTTGAGCTTTTGGTATGGGTGCGAAATACCTTTCAATTCATCTTGTGCACTCACCTCAGCAATGGCCGTATCTTATTACATTATGCATTAGTTAGGTGTTTAAACCTCGAGTGTGATCGCGCCATTTGGTAAGTCACACTATTGTTCCCCTTGTAAATGGTGATCATCCCATCAAACCGTCTTGCTTTGACACATGCATCTTTACAAAATGGTCTTCCAAAAATGATATCACCTAGGGATGGCAATGTGTTGGGTTTGGTTCGGGTTTTAGTGAACCCGTACCCGCACCCGTTTATAATTTCTAAACCCGTATCCACCCTAATACCCGATGGGTACCCAGTTAGTATTATCCATTGGTTTTTTGGGTTTACCCGCGGGTTTCGGTTATCCGCAATTGAATATTCGTTGTACATGAACAATGTAAGAAAAATATGATTTCGTTCATGGACAGTGTAAAAATATGCCTAAGTATGAAGTGCGAAAATGAGCAAATGATCAATACACATTTACACTCTCATTACTATTGTAATGATTTCAAATTAAATAATTATGTATACAAGTTCAATGGATAATTAAATGATTAAATAAACAAACAATTAATGCATTAAAAATAAAATAAAAAAGATAAAAGAAGAACCTTGAGACATAAACACCGAAGATGAAAGAACTGAAACGAGAATTAAAGAGTCAGGCATGACTAATTGTTTGTAATTATCAAGATATGGTTGATAGAAATAACTTCTAGAATACGAGTAGTTAAATATTTTGTACAAGGCTAGGAGCCCAAATTGGCCTTATATAAAAATGGCAATAATAGCGGGTACGGATTCGAGTAAACGAGTAAGGGTACGAATACGGGTAAACGGGGCGGGTATTACCAGAACCCGCAACCGAACCCGTACCTGAGAAAAAAAGAATATTTTTACCCGAACCCGTATCCAAACCCGCCAACCCGTCCCCGAACCCGACCCAACCGGTTCGGGTTTCGGTTTTCCCCATCGGTTTCGGGTGCTTTTGCCATCCCTAATATCACCCATTCCTTCATCGCGGTAAGAATCCATGTTTTTTACAACTGCAAAATCCGTCACAACAGAAAAGTTTCCAACAAAAATAGGTATGTTCATAAAAGCTCCGACTATATTTTTCCCTTTGTGTTCAACCTAGTCTTTCATTACTGAATTATAAAAAAATTTAGACATCACATTAATAGACAAGAGAGGGAAGAAATTAGCATTATTATATTCATAACCTATCATGTATGAAAACTGAAGATTATAAGCACAGTTGATATGGATTTTTATATCAAAGTCACAATAACTAGGGTACTCATTTAATCCATCAATGATCTTATTATCACACCTAGTTTTGACTTTATCCATCATAGGTTCATCAACAATCTCACCTTCCTCAATGATGGGTTCTAAATCATCAACTTGATTTCTCCTAAGCTCTAATGGTTCATTTAGTTCATTTAGCTTGATATAGTCTTCATACAAAGAGTCTAATGATCTATTCAAAATCAAAGCTTCTCCCATTAGCCTAGCCTCTAAATCAAGTTCCATCTTTTCTCTTAAAATTAACGCATAGACCCTCTTAATTATGTTGCTAGTAGGTTTATCACTTTTAAACACAACTTTGTCATCCCCTGCTTTTAAAGTTGTTTTCCTTTTAAACACATCGATTTTAGCGTGAGCAGTAGACAAGAATAGTCTTCCTAGGATCATAGGGGTTTTGATATCCTCAGGCATGTCAAGAATAATAAAGTCTACTGGGAAAACAAATTTATCCATCCCTGCTAGAACATTTTCTACTGTTAGTGCAAATATTACAATATTAATCTCTACGATCTCTTTATGTTTTGGTGATGACAATCATGTGACTTGTAATATGTAACGTAAAGTGCGCTAGTTACTCGTAATCACAAATCATCAATGCATACATGCATCTAC
>BQNB010076880.1:0-31018 GCA_026074375.1 Tanacetum coccineum
AGCATACTTAATAAACAGCTTAGGATTTACGTAGAGACCATTCTAAAAACATTGAGGACAATGTTTAATTCTAATATAGGGGGGGATCTATCGATTTGATTATCCCTGCAGCCGTTGTTTTCACGTAATCCCGTTTTTACCACCAAAATTTCAAAAAAATGAAAAACTTTAAAAAATTAAAAAAATAAAATAAGTGTTTTGTCATAATTTTGACTTTCCTGCTAGGTAGAATAAGAATAAATTTTAACCCGATCGAGCGTGTTGAGCTCTAGCTTGTTCCTTAACATTTAGGATAAGCGTTCGCGAAAATTCGCAAAGAACGAAAAATGATAGAGTTGATTATGAGTTGGATGCTAAACAAGGATTAGTTGGAAATCTTAAGAGCTCATGTATGTAATTTGTGGCTTTTTCTCCCATAAGCTCCTAACCGGACTAATAATACGTGCTATTTTAGAAATTAAACTTAAATCAACAATTTTGATGTAGTCGATAGTAATAATTTTAGTCTTAGTTCAAATTTATACTTAAATTTTCCAAAAAGAAGTCTTCTCTATATATCGTGAAATAAAGTGTAAAAAAAATGGAAAAAAGAATGATGAGTAATAATTATAAACTGTGGGCTGATAAAAGTTTGTTGCATCTTGCCGGCTCACAACCGATTTTGCAGCCTTCTAAAAGGTCGAGGGTTACAATTGCATTATGGTTATGTTTAATATTAAGTGTGAATTAACAAATGTAAGATCTCTTTTTGTTAAATTTAAATATGCTTTTGAACTTAGACTATTTCAATTTAAGTTTTTTAAATAAGCTATGTATATACGGGAAACCTAAGAGTTTTTTTAAACCAAAGGCCCGTGAGTCCCGATACTAGTCTCTGTGAGGTGTCAAAAGCCTGGTCACTTAGCCGCAAGGTTGGGATGTGCCAAGACGAAAGTAGCTACATGGGATGATCTCGCCTTCAAACTCATTATTCTCGGGTGGAACGTGAAACATAGAATTTTGTAAAACGTTAATCCATGGTTGAAATTCGAAATGGCACATTCACCTAAGATATAATAATTGTCGGGAGTGAAAAGTTCACAAGTTGCAAATATGAGTAGTGTTAGCATCTTAACTGATATTTAACGGTGATTTCATTTTAAGCTTGGTTTGGAACGAGTGAAAAGTCGGGGATGATGTATTTATCCTTTTTGGAGCATTTTAGGATTAAAGTGCGTCTTGTTCTATGATCCCTAACAGTTATGAAAATAACGAAAGTTGGAATATTCTAGTTAGTTTCTTAAAAAGAAAAATACAAAAAAGATTAGAAAAAGGAAAAATACAAAAATATGTGTAGGAATAAGTGTATATCTTTAAGAATGGTAAAAACAGGCCTTTTCGAAGCTATTGATTCTTTAATTCCCCTCGATGAACACTTAGCTACTTTTCGAGGTAATTAGTCGAGGGGGATTGAGATTCTTAGTTTTTTAAGTGCTTACTTCTAGCATTGCGTGAGGACACGACACTGTATTAGTATAGGGGATTTTGGTATGGTTAATTACAATATTTTTCACCATTAAAATCGGACGTAAACGACAAAAACGCAATAAAATGCAAAATATTATGCTTGTTTTTGTGTTTGTACTGTGCAGGTACCGGATATTCACTAAAGGACGAAAAACAAAGCCAAACCGGACAAAACCGAGAGCGGAATTGGAAAGAGCGCGAAAAACCAAAGCCAAAGGTGCAAAAGGATTGAAAACGGATATTTCCAGATCGACTCGACAACGTTTGTGCATTTAATGAAGTCAAGACAAAGTCAAAGTCAACCAGGATACGGCCTTAGAAAGTGCTATGGGAAAAGGAACCCGAAACCCTATCTTGATAATATGGGCCGAACGTACCATTTTTAGTGGGCCGAGTCAGCAACAATATAAACTATTATACCTTAAATCAAAACCTTTTTTTTATATATAAAACCCGGCCCAAACGGCCCAAGCCAAAACTAAGCCCATGCCCCCTATAACGGGCGTTAAGTCCATACCCTTTTATGCTTACACCGTTAGTCCTTCAAGGACTAACATTGTTAGTCCTTAAAGGACTAACGGTGCAACACTCACCTAACTCCAGGGACCAATGATGCAAAGTACAAAGGACGATGGATGCAATTACCTCTTACACTTTGGGGACAAAACTTGCCCAACTCTAAACAACTTCACTTATTTATACCTCTTTCCGCCAATAACCAAACCACTATTTCACCCATCGTTTTCTTTGGACTGCAACTCGACAAAAACCCTCGACCCAGCAAACCCAATATACCCCACATACATGGCTTAAGAGACAAGGAATTGCCACCTTGGCAATCTTAAAACGCCCCATTGGACAAAGAACAAAGACAAACGAATCAAGGTTGTTGATTAACCGGATTGGGGAGCAAGAAATATCAAGGGTTTAGATGGATGCTTTGAGTCCTCTCAGCAAGCTAGCACAACAAACACAAAAAGAAGAGACCACACAACATATAAAAGAAAAAAAAGAAGACAGAAGAAGGGAGATATCTAGGAGTAGTTATAGAGTAGTTTAATTTGAATTTATTTATGTTCTATGTGTTTTAAATCCTGTCATTTTACTTTAAGCCTTGTAACCTTTTTACATGTTTAATGATTTTAAGTTTTATGCATAATTTGTTTTTAAATTTTCTATTTGTGGTCACCCTTATTTGTGCTTCTATCGTGTTTAAACTTCTTCTTCTTGCTTATAGAGTTCAGGTCATTATCTGGTAAATAACATAGTTTTTATCTAAAAAGGTTTTTTCAGTTTAAAATGTTCAATACGTGTTAAAGGGGTGTTTGGCGCTAGTAGTGATAAAAGGGTCAAATGGTTTCTAAAAGTTTTGGGGAACTCTTGGCATCCTGTTGGGCCTATCTCTGTTTAATGTTTTACTATAGTTTTAAGATAGTTTTTTAGTTTTCAAAAGTTGTTTCAAGAAATTTTCTAAGTGAACTTTGAAACTGTGTTGTCAAAACAGTTTTTAAGTGTTTTTAGATTAAGGATTTTAAAACAAGTTTTTTATAGGTGTTTTTAGTATGTCTTTCAGTGCCTTAATGCAGTAGAAAAGAGTCCCTTTTAAGTTCACCTTTGTTGTTCTAAGAATCTGTTAAATTTTTGTTTGTATCTTTCAAGTTAAAACTTCCTTTTCCTTTGCACTTATTAGTTGTTAAAACCTTTTGTAATTCTTCAAACTTTTGGAGCAATAAGTCATTGTTGCCTTCTTTGATCTGGTTTAAACTAGTTGTTTTAATTTTTAGGTATATGGTTGCTTATTCTTTAGGGCCTGCATTTTGTCATTCTTTCTAAGAAAACAAAAAGAAATTCCCTTGGTGCAAACATCTCAAATTTAAGCATTTTAATGCGCTTATTTGTTTTATTTTCTTAATTTTTTGCATTTTTAGATTCACCTTAAGCTTGTGATTAAGCCCTCATAAGCCATTAAAGCCCCAAAGGACCCTATAACAGCTTAAATATTAAAGCTACAAAGGACCCAAGGCCGTTTTATTTGTTGTTTTGTGCCCTAGCTATTTTCATTTTTGGGTGATGTGTCTATTTTTATTAGCTTATTTAGGTTTACACTAGCTTATTAGGTTAGGAACATAGTATGTTTGTGCTTATTTCAATTTTGTCTTAGCTTATTTGCTCATTGAGCTCCTAGCAGTTTGTGCACTTTAAGGTTCTAGTTCGTTAATTGTGCATTATTTCCCCCTTTTAGCTTATTTCTAGCTTATTTTGCTTTTCTCAAATAAGTACACTTTTCACATATCCACTTTTTTTTAATTTTGTTTATTATTGTCTGTTTTATAGATGTGTATAAAGAAAAATGAAAAAAAAATGTTTAAAAAAAAGGGTGAGGCCAGGACTCGAACCCATGACCTCCCCCTTTCATAGCAAGCACCTCACACACAACACACATGTCAAACTACCTGGGTCTTTTTAAAGTTATACTATGCAACATTTATTTGTTAAAGGCTCTTATCCCATTAAGTTGCTATAAGTGTTCTATTGAATTTTAACAGCTTTTTTTGTGATAAGTGTTTGGACCAGTTTTATGCTTTTCAATTGATTTTCTCACTACTTTAGCTACTTTTTGTATTTTTTTTTAGATTTTGTATAAAAAATTTATGTATTTTTTATTATTTATTTTTAGATTAAAATATTTTATTAATTTCAGAATCAAAATTAAATTGAAAAGTCAAAAAATTATAAATGTTTTTTTTATAAATTTTCTTTTGTGGTTAGGATCTCTTGGAAAAAATTAGTTTTACTTGATGTAGGTTATATTTGCAAAATTTTGGTTTTTTTTAAAGAACGGCGATTTCGAATACGTTTATGATTTTCTCTTTGGTTAGTAAAATATAACCTTAGTCTTTGCTTGCACTTTAATACCACCCCTTCGTTTTTGGTTCTAGTTTTTTTATTCTTACTTTCTTAGGCACGATTTGACGTACCCCCCCCCCCCCCCCCCCCCACCCCCCCCCCCCCACACCCCCCCCCCCCCCCCCCCCCCCTAGCAACTTATTAAAAGTATAAAAAAATTTTCTTTTGGGATTAATATTTGATAAATTAGGTTTTTAGTTTCCCGTTCATTTTTAATTTCCGTTTTCGTTTTTGGATTTTGAAGTTTAATTGCTCTTTAATTTTTTTATGGTAATACCGAGAGCCTGTACGGTTTTTCGTTGATGTCTTATTTCTGCTTCTCGGATGATTGTTAAGTTAATTTAATGCACTATCTTTTGCTTTCCGTAGTTTTATGTTTTCATTCCTCGTGCACATATGTCTTGGTGCGCCGGCGATAAACATTAGTAAGTTTTAAAGTTTTACTTTGTTTAAATTGCATTAATTTCTCGTTTTAGAAAACCAATCAAATAGTTAGACTTATTCCCAAGCAAACAAGAGTCAAGAACCACTAAGTAACCGTCTAATTTCACGCCTCGTTGGGGGAAAACGACCGGGTCTGGTTTTCGAACTTTGTGGATAAACGAAGCGATGAGAGATATTTCTGGGAATACTATTCTATATATTTGATATAATTCACCTTAAAAAGTTGACACCCCCTAAGGAATCATTTTGGGGAAGGGTCTAACAGTGTAAGGCCTACCATCAATAACAAATAAATTTACAAAATCTTACATGGGTACTGGACTTAACGCCGTTATAGGCTGCGGCATGGGTTAGTTTTTGGTTGGCCGGGTTTTATATATAAAAAAAAAGGTTTTGATTTTAAGGTATAATAGTTATAGTGGGCTGACCCGACCCGCTAAAATGGGTACGGTTCGGCCCATTTTATCATGATAGGGTTTCGGGTTCGTTTTTTCATGCACTTTCTAATGCCGTATCCCGGGGTTGATTTTGACCTTTGTTTGACTTCATTAAATGCACAAACGTTGTCGAGTCGATCCGGAAATATCCGTTTTAGCTCCGTTTTCAATCCTTTTGCACCTTTGGCTTTTGTTTTTCGCGCTCTTTCCAATTCCGCTCTCGGTTTTGTCCGGTTTGGCTTCGTTTTTCGTCCTTTAGTGATCATCGTGGTACTGCACGTCAAACAAAAAACAGCATATTCTATGCATTTTATGTGCGTTTTTGGTCGTTTAAGTCCGATTTTAATGGTGAAAAGTATGTGTAATTAAACGCATACCACATACTTATTTTATAACTGTTTTAATTATATGTTGTCCAACTTGTTTATTCCATTCGATTTCAGGTACAATTTAATTAGTCAAATTAGGGTCAAACCTGTTTATAACTTGATTTTGTTGAATGCTTAAGGGGGTGGCTGGGTGAACCCGTACAACTTATGCTTATAGTGCTTATTAGCTTATTGTTATTGCCTAAGGAATTTAAGCCATTTGGGGTTGAATGATACATTAGGGCTTTTTGTTTGAGTAGCAAAAAATGATAACATATGCTTAATTTGTTGAATACTTAGTAGGTGTTAGGATAAGGTTCTTTGTAGTGCTTATTAGGTTAATATTTATTATCTAATTCATTCTTACTAATTGGATTGTTTGATTAGTATGTTAACCGTAAGTATATGTACTTGATGTTACTTGTTTCAACAATCTGTTAGTGTATCTAGATCATTCTTCTTGAACAACGATAATGCATGATAGTCTACACTTAATAAAACATATTTTGTATTTGCAATTGTATTTCTTGTTTCTTTTGAGCATATTTGTTGCTTAATATATATGTTAAAGGAGATGATTGCACTGTATAATGCCTTTTGTCACTTTGATTTACATAAATATTCTGTTGTGTCAAGCTCCTAAATGTCATGGCATGCCTTGAGTTTTAGAAGTTAACTATGTTGTTTTTTGCTTTTATATACTTTTCTTGAAAGTGTTCATAGAATAACCATCAATTGTTATATACTATGTTTTTTTCTCCTGTCTTGATTACTAATTTTAGACTAGAATTGAGCTTTGAGATGTCACTTGTGTCTTAATTTTTTTTAATTGTGTGGCAGTTTCCTAAATATGTGCTGGAAAGTGTTCTCGAGGAATGCAAGTTCAACGTTGATGGTTGCTTGCACTCAAAACGTTGATGGTTGCTTGCACTCAAAACGTCACTTTAGCTTGCAGAGCGATTTCATGATGAGTTGGGACTTGAGAGAGAACAAGTAGGATATGTTACCGAGTCTCAAGACAAGTGTTGTGCTGAAACCGTGCTAAAGTAATTTTCTTAACATAATTCTAATTTAAGCTGTACATTAAAACTACCCCTATAATTTATAGACTTAGTAATTTGTGTCTCAAAATGGCAGGTACATGACAGACTTTGCACTGGTTGAGAAGATGTGAACGATCTTTTGTATTCACGTTATAAAGTCATTATTGTGGATGAAAGTGATCAGAACACTTTTGAAGGAACGTTGCTTCCTATGCTTATTAAAGAGAGCTTTGGAAACGAGGATTGATCTTCAAGTTGTCATCATCGCTTCAATTGGCGAATCTAAAAAGTTTGGATCATATTTTAATGCGTTGACTATTGGATATAATCGAATGTGCGAAAGCGAAGACATATTTGAAGAGAACCATGTTACGTATTACTATGCTTTCGTACATTCAATTATATGCAACAAATGACGTGATCAAGCTTACACAGATTAAAAGCCGGGGATATACACATCTCAATTGCTTTCCAAACATCATGAGTATACATTTTGTAGCACATCACTGGCTTATTTATGTTACCTCAAAGTAAAGCTCTTGGTACACCAATTGCCTTAGAGATACGGAGTCTTTTTAACATACTCAACGCCAAGCATTCGATCATAAGTTTGAAATTTGGTGTAACCCGAGTCCACCACTTTTATTGAACTCTTCGTGCTAAATGAGATCTCTGCAATATCAGTCGCAAAAAGAACCTTCCTTCCCGCAAGACCATCCGAACATGGTCTTGCGGGAAGGAAGGTTCTTTTTGCGACAGAGACCTCGTTTAGCATGGAAGATGTTAAATATGTCGTGGACTCGGGTTACACCGAATTTCAAACTTATGATCGAATGCTTGGCGTTGAGTATGTTAAAAAGACTCGTATTTCTAAGGCAATTGGACAGTACAAGTGCTTTCCTGGAAGAAACGCTTCGGTAACATTAAAAGAAGCCAGTGATGTGCACAAAATGTATACTCATGATGTTTTGGAATAAGCAATTGAGCTGCGTATTATCCCGGCCTTTTATTGGTGTAAGCTTGATCATGTCATTTGTTTGCTGAAAAAGCTTGATCAGAAGTTTGAGTTTATAAATCCTCTGAATTCTGCAAATCTTGAATCATCTATCTACCATTTGAAGAAATTTATGAATGACTCGTGTGATGTATTGTTTTTAGTCTCTTTGACTAGTTATTGTTTGTAACTTTTTGGACCTTATTCTGTTTGTATTTTTTGGTTCTTAGTATTTATCACTATATTTACTTAGTCAGTGGGTGATGCATGTTACAAATTAACATTAAGAGATTAGGATTAGCTGGAAGTTGAAAGTTGAAACATAACCGTGGAGCTATAAATGTGAAGCTATATATCAATCTAGTTAGTACAGTTAATTGAGTCAGTGAGCCACTAACCTGTTTGGACTAGCTTATTTGTGCATGGATTATAGAAAGAAAACCCGATAAACTCTATAAAATCTTGATCCAAAAGCAACTAGATGGCTATGAAATAGTCTGATCTGTTCCCAATTAAATAATGACCAAAATTGACCCTTTTTTGTTTACATAAATACACTAAAATGGTCACCTGCAAGGCAAAGTTATATTGTTAATTTTTTCTTTTTGATTTATATCTCGTTGAGAACATGGGTTAATATCATAGAATAACAATGTAATTAACTAATTATCTTCCACATTTGGTCATTTTTATGAAGTATTTGCGACATTTTTTAAAATGTGAAACATATGAGAAAGTGTGTTGCTATAAAATGACATTAAAAAGGAACACTTACAAAGTTCGATGACCAAGTCATGTCTAAATCATCTCGTTATGACTCTGTGATGGCCTAAAATGCTGGAAACGTGGTTGGATGCTGTATTTGCAATATATCCTTGCTATATAAAGAACAAAAACCGTGTATCCAAAGTTAGGCTTAGCACATTGTTTAGTACGATAGTTATGCGTGCGCGCGTGTGTGTTACATGTTAGCTCCATCTCTGGTTAAGTTTTAATCAATATTTTACGAAGTTTCAAAATATTAATTGTTGTTTTGACTTGTACGCGCACTACACTTTTCGTATAGGCACATAAAAGATTCTTAAAGAATGTTGGTCATTATTAAACCTCCTACTTCAAAACATATTTGAATTTAACTTGTGTAACCCTTTTCGACCCTTAAAAATAATTGGCAAAGTACTATTAACAAAGCCTGTAGTTCAGAGATTGGAGAAACATTTGGACATCGGTCTTTTTTTCTGCTCGAACAGCACAACAGGACATGCCTTGTTAAGATCTGTTAATGTCTACCCACATTCGTGACTTCCCATTGGACTTCTTAACCGTGACCACGTTGGCAACTCAACTTAATTACCTATTTCGCATTAGAGATCATTTTTTTTATAAATCAATCCATTCACAAGTAAATGGGTTCAAAATGCCATTTAAATGTAAGAATCTTGATAACTAAAGTTATGCATTTACATCTCAAAATGGACAGCGAAACCCAACTCTCTTTCACTCAGCAAATATTAGAAAAATGACGAAATATATCATTTACCATGTGATTATGCATCGCCCTTAAATTTCTCTCGTCTAATCTAAAATGTGACAAAGTCCCAGACTTATATAGTGATAATAAATCCGTTTTAATAAATGAAACAAATTAATATTTTGGGGGAGGACGCTGGGAATCATATAAATCATGCTAAGCGGCACATAACTCTAAAATACTTTAGAGCCCAAAATAGATTAAGCTAAATTAATATAGTACTAGATCATAACTCCAAAATGGTCACATGAAAAAACCCAAACATATAGTTAAGTAGTAACCAAACATGTCAGAATTAAAAAGACTAGTATTTCCAGCATTATCATATCAAACAACGGGACCATTTACAGCCATTGTCTGACTTTTGTACACAGTATTAGTGTGTTTTCAAACATGTCTGACTTTTTCCTTCAAATAAAAAGTCGAGGTTAGATATTGTATGACATTTACATTTTTGAAATGTATGACTGGCATTGTATGACATTTGGAGTCTTTGTTACTTTGACATTGTATGACTTTTACAACCATTGTATGACATATCTCATTCATTCAAACTACTTACTATCATTACATTCAACTCCCAACTACAACCCTTAATGCTACTGTAACATTCAATTCCAATCCTACGTACACCTTCGCACCATTTAAACAACAATTAAATCATATTTTGGAGAACAAGATTGTGCAAGCAATAGGTTAATGGAGATATAATATGTGATTACTAGTCAAAAAGCTACTCTTAAAACCCACTTTTCACACAAGTATTGAATTTAATTTGTTTGTTTTAGATGTTAGTACGTTGATAATCAAGTTTAAAGAGAATAGAAAAATAAATTACAAGTAGGATTAGTGTTACTAATTCCAAAGAGTAATAATTACCTTATAATGCATAGTTTCGTCTAATTGTGTCTCAAAATGGCAGGTAGGTACATGACCGACTTTGAGCTGGTTCCGGAAGTTATCAACGATCCTTGATTTTCACGATATAAAGTAATTATTGTAGATGAAAGTGAACAAAACACTTTATGGACTAATACTCTTCTTACCTTAATTATTAAAGAAAGCCCCCAGAAACGAGGGCTGATCTTCAAGCTGTCATCATCGCTTCACTTGGTGAATCTAGGAGGTTTGGATCATATTTTAATGCGTTGACTATTGAATATAACCGAATGCATGTAAGCGAAGACTCTTTTGAATGGAATTACATTACGGATTACTATGACGCAACTTCCAATAAGCTTGAAGAATCGTTGTACACTACTCATGGAACTGGCGGAAAGACAGTGTTTCCGTCAGTTACATAGTAGTGTACAACAAATTTTCAAGCTTATTTGAAGTTGCGTCATAGTAATCCGTAACGTAGTTCTCTTCTAAAGAGTCTTCGGTCTTATAATATGATATATTCATCATCGATTCGGTATGAGGCACGCCCAAGCACCAAATGTTCATTTGCTTGATCCATCCGGTGTTATTTTTTGTACCACATATCTTTGCTTAGACAGTATTGTATGGGGTGGGATTGGTAATCCGTATGTTAAAAATTATCAACATCCTGAACACGAATTTCATTAGTCATATTTGTATTGTAAACATCTTTTGCTTTTTCTTGAACCATATTGCTTTTGCTTAGGTAACAGATTTGTATGGTTAGTATTGGACTTAGATGGACTGGATGTTTTAATTTCTTCTTTTGCTGTCAAAAATTAAAATCAACATCAGAACACGAATTTCATTAGTCATATTTGCACCCCCACTCCCGCCCCCCTACGCACTTCCTTTCCCTCCACAGCATACACTCGATTCAATTCTCCCCCCCCCACCCCCCCCCTCTCCCAGTATAGATAACTTTCTCAAGTCTAAGGAAAAATGATTGCTTGAACAAGCAATTTAAAAGGGTTAATGAATTATTTGTAAAAACATCCGTCTATACCTATTACACCCCCCACTACACCACCAGAACATCCTAACGTCCCCCCCCACCCACTACCACCAACCCCATCCACATCCCCTAATACCATCTCATCACCAACACCCCTCCACTCTTACCAAGCACCACATCACTAAGTCCTATAGTGCAAAACTGCTAGGAGCTCAATGAGCAAATAAGCTAAGACAAAATTGAAATAAGCACAAACATACTATGTTCCTAACCTAATAAGCTAGTGTAAACCTAAATAAGCTAATAAAAATAGACAGATAAGCCAAAAATGGAAATAAGCTAAGGGGCACAAAACAACATATAAAACAGGCCTTGGGGTCACTTTGAGCTTAAATTTTAAGCTTGGTATAGGGTCTTTTGCGCGCGCATCGCGTCTCTCGCGCAGCGCAAGAGGGTTAATCACTCATAGCCTTAAGGTGTATCTAAAAATGCAAAAATATTAGAATATTAAAAGCAAATAAGCAGTTAAAAGGTGCTGAGAATTGAGATGTTTGCACCATAAGGGGATTTCTCTTCGGCGCCGCTGTGTCTTACGAAGCAATGCAAAATGCAGGCCAAAGAATAAGCAACCTATAAGCTTAAAATTAAAAATCTAGTTAAAACAGATCAAGAGAAGCAACAAATGAGCTTATGCTCAAAATTTGAAGAATTAACAAAAGGTTTTAACATCTAAAAATTGAAAAGGAAAAAGGAAGTTTTAACTTGAAAGACACAAACAAAAATTTAACAGATTCTTAGAACAACAAAGGTGAACTTAAAAGGGACTCTTTTCTACTGCATTAAGGCACTGAAAGACATACTAAAAACACCTATAAAAAACTTGTTTTAAAATCCTTAATCTAAAAACACTTAGAAACTGTTTTGACAACACAGTTTCAAAGATCACTTAGAAAAATTCTTGTGAAACAACTTTTGAAAACTAAAAAACTTTTTTAAAACAAGATTGAAAACACTTTAAAACAAGATGGGCAAAAGGTGGCACAGAGTCCAATAACTTTTAGGATAAGAACCAGTTTGGACCCTTTTTCACTACTATCCCAAACACCCCTTTAAACTTTTTGAACATTTTAAAACTGTAAAAACTTTTTTAGATAAAAACTTGTTATTACCAGATAATACCTGAACTATATAAGCAAGAAGAAGCAAGGTTTAACACGATTGAAGCACAAATAAGGGTGAACACAAATAAGAATTTTAAAAACAAATTATGCATAAAACTTAAAATTTCATTAAACATGTAAAAAGGTTACAAGGGCTTAAAGTATTAATGACAGGATTGTTTAAAACACATAAAAACATAAAATAAATTCAAATTAACTTCTCTTTCATATAACTACTCCTAGATATCTCCCTTCTTCTGTCTTCTTTTTTTTCTTTTATACTGTGTAGTGGTCTCTTACTTTTGTGTTTGTTGTTGCTAGCTTGTGAGGAGGCTCAAAAGCTCACATCTTGAACCATGATATTTCTTGCTCCCCAATCCGGTTAATCAACAACCTTGATTCGTTTGTCTTTGTTCTTTGTCCAATGGGGCGTTTTAAGATTGCCAAGGTGGCAATTCCTTGTCTCTTAATGCCATGTGAGTGTGGGGTTATGTGGGGTTTGCTTGGGGTCGTGTTTTGTCGAGTTGCAGGTCAAAGAAAACGATGGGTGAATAGTGGTTTTGGTATTGGCGGGAAAGGAGGGTATAAAAGGGTATAAATAAGGGTGAAGTTTTAGAGTTGGGCAAGTTTGGCCCCTCAAAGTGTAATGTGGTATTGCATCCATCGTCCTTCTGTTATCTTTGATCATTGGGGGGATCCTTGGAGTTAGGTGAGTGTTGCACCGTTAGTCCTTTTGGACTAACAATGTTAGTCCTTGAAGGACTAACGGTGTAAGCATAAAAGGGTATGGACTTAACGCCCGTTATAGGGGGCATGGGCTTAGTTTTAGCTTGGGCCGTTTGGGCCGGGTTTTATATATAAAAAAAAGGGTTTTGATTTTAAGGTATAATAGTTATAGTGGGGATGACTCGGGCCCATCTAAAAAATGGGTTCGGTACGGCCCATATTTTTTCATGAAAGGGTTTCGGGTTCATTTTTTCCATGCTTGCTCTTTCTAATGCCGTATCCTGTGATATGGGTTGACGTGATTTGTCTTGACTTCCTTAAAATGCACAAACGTTGTCGAGTCGATCTGGAAATATCCGTTTTCAATCCTTTTGCACCTTTGGCTTTGGTTTTTCGCGCTCTTTCCAATTCCGCTCTCGGTTTTATCCGGTTTGGCTTTGTTTTTCGGCCTTACGTGACTATCCTGGGGTTACATGCCAGTAAAACACAAAAACAAGATTTTTATGGCATTTTGTGCGTTTTTTTGGTCGTTTAAGTTCGATTTTAATGTTTTTGAAATAGTATGTGTAATTAAACGCATACATAATCCCCTATACTAAGACATTGTCGTGTCCTCACGCAATGCTATGAAGTAAGCACTTAGAAAACTAAGAATCTCGATCCCCCTTGACTAATAACCTCGAAAAGTAGCTAAGTGTTCATCGAGGGGAATTAAAGAAATCAATAGCTTCGACAAGCCCCGTTTTTACCATAAATATATACTTATTCCTACCATATTTTTGTATTTTTCATTTCGAGACTATAACTAACTTATTTGACTGTTGTTATTTTATAACTTATAGAGATCTAGAACAAGATGCATTTCGATCCGAGAATGCCCCAAAAAAGGATAAATTCATCGTTCCCGACTTTTCACTTATTCCAAACCAAGCTTAAAACGAAATCACCGCTAATTATGAGTTAAGATGCTAACACTACTCATATTTGCAACTTGTAAACTTTTCACTCCCGACAATTATTATATCTTAGGTGTATGTGCTATTTTGAATTTCAACCATGGATCAACGCGCAAAACAATCCCCCCCCCTTTTGGCAACATTTTGTTTCACGTTCCACCTGGATAATGATGTATTTGAAGGCGAGATTCATCCCTGTAGCGACTTGTTTGGCAAATCCCAACCTTGCGGCTAAGTGACCAAGGCTTTTGACACATCATGAGACTAAGTATCGGGACTCACGGTACCTTAGGTTTCAAAAAACTCTTGATTTTTTACGTATAATCATAGCTTATAAAATAGAATTGTCAAAAGTTCAAAAAACATATTTATAATTTAACAAAAAGAGAGCTCAATTTTATGTATTAATGCACACGTAATATTAAATACTTATGCAGTATTGTAACCCTCGACCTTTTAGAAGCTGCAAATATGGTTTGTGAGAGCCGGCAAGATGCTAGCAAACTTTATCAGCCTCGGATTATTTATTCTTATCTATGGGCTTTCTTTATGAAGGTTGTAAACATCGGTTGTTGATCCGTGGAAATATACAACAAACTTTTTTCAGCCCACGTTTGTTATTATCAACATCGGTTGTGAGCCGGCAAGATGCATCAAACTTTTATCAGCCCAGAATTTATATAATTTCCTTATTCATCATTCATTCTTACATTTTTTTTCTTTTTCATTTTTTTCATTTTTCACTTTATTTTGCGATATATAGAAAAGACCTTTTTTGGAAAATTTTAAGTATAAATTTGAACTAAAATTATTGATATCGACTATACTTCAAAAATTATTGATTTAAGTTTAATTTTCAAAAATAGCACGTATTATTAGTCCGGTTAGGAGCTTATGGGAGAAAAAAAGACACAAACTACACTTATGAGCTCTTAAGATTTCCAACTAATCCTTGTTTAACATCCAACTCATAATTAACTCTATCATTTTTCGTTATTCGCGAAGATTCGCGAACACTTAGTCTAAAAGTTAAGGAACAAGCTAGAGCTCAACACGCTTGATCGAGTCAAAATTAATTCTTATTCTACCCAGCAGGAAAGTCAAAATTGTGACAAAATACTTATTTTATTTTTGAAAATTTTAAAATTTTTCATTTTTTTTTAAATTTTGGTGGTAAAAACAGGATTACGCGAAAACAACGGCTGCAGGCACAATCAAATCGAAGACCTCCCCCCAAACATTGTCCTTAATGTTTTAAGAAGGGTCTCTACGTAAATCTAAGGCCGTTTATTAAGTATGCCAAAAGATAAAACGTTAGTCGATAAGATTTGGATATCGGATTCCCAAATGAAACTGAGGATTTGAAGCTCTAGTGAATGAAGGACAAAAACCGCGAGCACGAGAGGCTTTAAAAATACGAGACATCCTAAACATACATCACAAAATAGAAAACACGGATAATGTAAGAGGCGAGCCTCCTCACAACAACAAAACACTTATTCATTACTACTAAACTACCATACTACTATTACGATTATATTAGGATAAGCATGGGTTGCCACCCACGAAGCGCTTGTTTTAGGTCACTTAGCTTGACCCGATCCCCCATACTTGAGCTTGTCAAGGGGGATAGAAATGGAGACACAGAACATCCAAAGTATGGATGTCCTCTCCGTAAGAGCAAGGAAAAATCTCCATCGGGCTTTCAAAAATTTTAATGACTTTGAAAGCTTTAGAGTCCCGATGAGATAGTTCCAGGAGAAGGGAAGTATGAACTCTTTTAGAAGTTAAAATCCCGGGGTTGAAAACATTTTCCTCATTTTCGGATGAAAACGAGAGTAAAATTCCGAGCCTGAGAACTTCTTTGTGGAAAGGAAGTTCATAAAGAGGAGGATTAAAATCCTTAAGAATTAAAGAAGCATTAGTGGTCTTCTTTACATTCTTTTCCATTGTTGCACAGTTGGTGACTTCAAAATGGTTCTCATGAATGAGTATACCCGGGTTAAATACCTTGTCCTCGTTGTTGGGCGAAGACAAAGTATCAACCTCGGAAAAATCCTCATAGAAAACTGAGTCACACTCGGGGGAAAGAAGGAAATCATTTGATCTAGGGGGATCAAGTTCATTAAGTTCATCAATCAAGAGTTTAGACTCTTTGATTTTTTTCTTCCTTGGTGTCAAATGGATCATCATAAACATCGTCATTAATGTTCTCAAGATCAAAAAGTTTGTCATCATTATCATCCCACAATGGTGGGGATGAATAATCAAGAGTATGTTCATCGATGAACATCTCGGGAAGGTTATCAACAAGATCGTTATTAGGAGAATATTTTGCTATTTGATTGTGGTTAAGCAAATATTCTATCTCTCTAATAACGTCTTCTGGAGTCATATCATCATTTCCTGGTGGAAATGACACAATAAGAGCGAGTTCATCAGGGAACTCCTCAAGTGAATAATCAGAAATTTCAGAAGTTGTGAGAGAAGAAGAAGAAGTGGTACTACCACTTAATGGAGAGAAAGGGAGATCTTTGGTAGAATCAAGATTTAGCAATTTCTCAATTAGAAAAATCCCTCCCTCCGGATCAAAGATATCATCTTTAACTTCCGGTGAAGTCAAGTCGGAATTGGGTTCCGAAGAAAAAGTGGGATTGCCTCTTTGATGATTCGTTATCTTTTTATTTGCAAGCAAGTCCTCAAGATAATCTTAGAATAGCTTGAAGTATCATGTCTCATATTCAAGATTAACCTTTCGTCACTGTCACGAAGAATCATTTCTTCTCTGTGAACGTCAATCAAAGCACGAGCGGTCTGTAAGAAAAGTCTTCCCAAGATGAGGGGGACACGAGGATCACTTTCATAATCAACGATGACAAAATCGGCAGGGAATGTGAACTTTCCAACTGGAACAAAGACATCTCTTGCAATTCCAACTGGAGTACAAATCTCCCGGTTAGCTAGTTCAAAGGTCATTCGGGTAGAAATAAGCTCGGGTAAACCTAACTTTTTCCACACCGAGAGTGGCATCAAGTTGATGCTAGCACCTAGATTGGCTAAGGCTTTGCACTTGAGCTCACTAAAACCACACGAAATGAGAAATTTCCCAGGGTCTCCTAGTTTCTCGGGTAACTTCTTAAGGATAACCGCTGAGCAATTTTCACTGAGGGGTGTATTTGCCATCTCTAAAAGTTTCTCCTTATTGGAAAGAAGAATTTTAAGTATTTTTTGGTATTTTGAGATAAGAATCAAAGCATTGGCAAGAGAGATATTGACGTGAAGTTGTTTAAACATTTGCCAAAATTTGTGAATGTGATAAGGGATATGAGGGTGACGAGGATCCCTTTGGTGCACCACAAAATTTCTTTGTGAAGGAGGTTTAGCTTTTTGGACGGGAGGAGGTGAGACCTTAATGGTAAACTCACCATGTTTCGGGTCCGTTAACGTCTCCTCTTTACGTTCATCCTCCTCCGGATTTATGAATGGAAAAGGCATTGGAACGGAAGGTCCATCAAGAGCAAGACCACTTCGAGTGGTAATGGCTTTCAATTCTCCTTTTGGGTTAACAACGGTGTTGCTAGGGAGAGATCCCAAACCCAAAGTAGAAGGAATATTCATTTGGAAAAAGCTAGCCATCATGTTCTTAAGCTCGTTTGTTTGATGTGATATTGAAGCTTGAATCGAAGATTGCATTTCACTTCTTAACTCATTTTTCACATTGTTAATTTGAGTTTGCATGGCTTTTATATTAACCTCATTTATTTTCTTTAATTTCTCCAAGTCACTCGAAGTAGCAACTTGAGGTGTTTGAATTGGAACTTGATAAGATGTATTTCGTTGATAATTTCCTCTTTCTTGATTGTAACCTTGATTGAACCGGGGTTGATTATTTTGCACATTCGGTTGAGCAAAACCCGATGGTCGAATCTAGTTAGCAACATTCTGAGGACGATAGCCGGTATTTTCTTGATTATAATTCGCTGCGGCTGCTGAAATGTATCCTTGAATATTGTCATGATTGCCCGAAAAAGTGTTGCCATCGGTAGCAGGACACTGTCGGTAAGAATGAGCACCGTCACAAGTAACACAAGATTCCTCGAAAGCTTTTACGAAAGCTGGAGCTGGGGTTACTTGATGTTGTTTAAACATTACGGTCATCGCACTAGTAACGGCACTAGCTACGGCAGTGGCTATCTCGGAAGAATAGACTGTAATTTCTTTCGTTTGAGAAACAATCGGTTTGTTTCTTGAATTTTGAACCTTGGATTTGTTTTCAATTATTTTCAACACGTCTTGGGCACTTCGTTCTAAAAGATTGCCACCGGCGACAGAATTCAACGAATCTTGATCGAAAGGGTTTAAACCATTGTAGAAGGTATCGAGTTGATGCAATTCGGTAAAACCGTGATGAGGGCATGCTCGAAGGAGATCCTTGAAACGGTCCCATGCCTCGTAAAATGTTTCATCAAAACGTTGTTGAAATTTTGAAATTTCATTTCGAAGATTTGTTGTTTTTGAGGGAGGAAAGAAATGGTTAATGAACTTGGACACAAGACCGTCCTAAGTGAGAATAGAACGAGGAGGTTCTTTGTTGAGCCAAATCCGGGCTGGACCATCGATATAAAACGGAAAAAGCATAAGCTTAATCGATGTCTCGGGTACATCTTTGTACTTCAACGTTGAAGTAATCTTGTTAAAATATCGGATATGAGCATGAGGATCTTCTTTTTCAAAACCGAAGAATTGTTTTGAAGTTACAAGATTGATAAGACTATGCTTGAGCTTGAAATGTTCCGCGGGAATGGGTGGAACAACGATTGCCTCCGCGTAACCCTCGGTGGGTGCACGGAGCAATTCCGCCATAGTACGTTGATCGGCCATCGTAACTACGAGAATTTCTTCAAGAGCGAACGGTTCGACTCTTTGTTTAGAACGTCTACGATTACGACGTTTTGTATTCGTAGAAGTAGAAGGAGGATTCGTAGAAGATTCACTAACGAATTTCGAAGAAGAACGGGTTCGCATACACTAAAAACAAAATAAAAGAAAAATATTTTTGTAACCGATAATCAAACAAGTGTACGGTAGCTCTTTTGAAAACGCACAAAGAAGCGGAGGAGCGGGAAAGCGCGAAACTATTAAAAACCTTCTCCTTTCGGGTCGAAGTTCGTAGGATCGACCCTCCTTATACCTCTCTTATAGTTTGTAATCCAAAGGTGAGCCATTTTCACAAGTGACACAACGGTTGTTTTTGTTGTTTTTTAATTTTTTGGTACTTTCAATACTTTAGGAAAAGTATTGTTGGTATTTTTTATTTTTTTATAATAATAAGAAAATATTCACAAACGGGAATTGATAACTTCACGAGGAAGGATCTTCAAACACTAATCTTCAAACGAACACGATAATCGTTTCACAGCCTCCCCGGCAGCTGCGCCAAAAATTGATTCACACCTTTTTGTATATATAAATATATAAATAAAATAAGGGTAATATCAATAATAATAGAGAGTAAATATTCTAAGAGACTCTAGGAATTCCTTTTTTCTAAAGGAAAATCAAAAATCTCCAGGGTCGTTTCCCAACGAGGTGCAAATTTGAAAATCGAGAACGTTTGTGATCGCGTGTTTGAATTGTTTTAATGATTTTTGGAGTGGTTTTTCTAATTTCTACAGTAAAAATGCAAAAACTATTAAATGAAACCTAAAAATGAAAGCTAAGAGTGTATTTAAACCTAAAAACGAGAACGGGATTCGAATCCCGTTCTTTAAAAATCTAAATTTTGCAAAATTAACCCTACGAAAGCAAATTTAATTTTCCTAGGTGCAAAATGATAAAAGAAATTTTTTAAAAAAAGAATTATATTTTTTTGATTTTTTTATAATTTTTTATGAATTAAAAACACTTTTAAAAGAAAAATTGATTAAAAATACTAAATTAAACGGGAAAAATTTGAAAAAATACAGAAAAGTAGTTTGGAGTATGCTGGATTCAGGAAAAATAAAAGGGGCAGAAAATGGCTTATTGAAATAAGCAGAAATAAGCAAAAAGTGCTTATAAGCTAAAAGGGGAAAAAGACTATATAATTAAACTAAGGGGAAACTTAACCAGATGGCCCTACTGGTGCCGCTGGATAAGTGTGTGAGAGTGTGGGACTTGTGTGTGCTATAAGGGAGGTCTAGGGGTCGAATCCTTGGCCTCCCTTTTTGCAAAATAATTTTTTTTGATTTTTTTAAAACTTATAAATTATGCAAAACTTAACAACTTTTTAAAAAGTGACTTTTTATAAAATTCAAAAATATCTAGAAATAAGAGAAAATAAGCGGACAATTTTGGGCTAATTTAACTAAGGCTATTTATGCTAAACTGATGACTAATTTTTTAAGCACAATAAGCAAGCAAACAACTAACTAAGCTAAAACAGGTAAACCCCTACCCCTAATATAATCTAAACACAATTAAGCCAGGAAAAACAAGTAGAAAAGCTAAATAGGCAAATAAGCAAGTTGGGCAAAAATGGCAGGCAAAACAGCCTAAAGGACCACTTTTGGGCTTATTTTTAAGCCCAAAGATGGAACCTTATGGCTATAAGGGGTATACCACTAAAAACTTTGGCCTATAAGCTTTTAAAATAAGCAAAAACAAATTAGTTTGAAACTTATATAAGCCCTGAAATTGCTTAATGAAAAGTGCTGGGACAGTCAGCACATGCTGACTTTTTGTTTTGTAAAGTCAAAAGGCTTATTGCAGCCATATAAATAAGCTAGCAAATAAGCTCAAAAATGAAAAACAATTTAAAACAGATGGAGTTCAACAACAAATGAGCTTCTGCTTAAAATTTTAAAGGCTAAAAACAATTTTAAGTTACTAAAAATTGAAAATGAAAAATGGCTGATTTAGGCTAAAAGACACTTAAGAAAACTTTGACAGATTTTTAATAAAACACAAGTAAACTAAAAAGACTTCTAACTACTGCATTAGACACTCTAAAAGGACACAAAAACTACTCTTAAAAACTATTTTTGAAAGTCTTATCTAATAAGCTATATAAACCTGTTAGTCACCACATTTTTAAGTTCCTTTTAGAAAAAAAACTTAAAAACAATCTTTAAGACTTTGAAATCTTGAAAACAGATCTAAAACAACTTAAAAACATGTTTGTATAAGCTGGCCAAGTGACCCAATGATTTTTAAACCAGTTTTGACCCACTTTAGGTCTTGATCCAAACACCCCTTTAAGAATGAAAACTACTTTTTAAAGCTGATTTATGAAGATTAAAGATAGGTTTTTGAAAAACAGATAAATAACAATGAAAAATAAGCACTAAAGAATAATAAAAACACAATAACAAGAACTGAAAATAAGCAAATAGGCATAAGCAGTTTAAAGGCTAATAAAGGCAGATTAAAGTAAAAACATGAACAAATGACAAATAAGCATTAAACAAGCACATATAAGCATAAAACACAGTAATAAGCAAGAAAAAGCAATAATAAGCAATAAATAAGCTAATGAACAGTAATAAGCAAAACTTGAAAAATAAGAAACTTACAAAACCCTTTGCACAAAACAAGGGCAGTAAATGCTCTTAGAGCTTATCTACAAGCTCTAGCTTGTCAAGGACAAGCTAGTGAGGTCTATAAGCTCTTCCCAAGCTAGCTTATCATCCAATTCAACTGAGGTACTTTTAGGGTGGGTCTTTTTGTGATTTTCTTGGTTTTTTAGACAGAATATTAAACAAGTTTTTATATAAGTTTTTAAGGATTAAAAAGCTTATATAAGAGCTCAAAGACAATATTTAAAAGACAAGTAAGCTTAAATGACAATGATTAAAGAAAAGCTGAAAATTTCATTAACTTGAAAAATTACAATGACAATAATTAAAAGGCAGTTAAATTAAAATTGCAATATATTAAAAAGTAGACAAATTTGTTTACAAGCTTTTGACTTAAACAAAATTCGACAAAAAGATAAGCTACACTAAGGTCCTATATTTATACTAAAATATCATGTCTTAAAGTCTCTTCTTGTTGTGCTTCTTTGCTGAGAGAGTTGAGACCTGTGTTTGTTGTGAGAGAGAGATCCCAAAACAAATCTCAGCCTTCAAATCATCTTGGAGCCCAATTCGTTTGATCTCACCCCTTCATTTTCTTGTCTTTCTCTTGAGCCAATAGGATTAAGGGGGATTGCCAAGGTGGCATCAACCCATGTGAGTGTTATTTGTATGGTAGTTGCAGGTTTGTAAAGGAAGACGACAATGAATAGTTATTAATGGGGTTGGCGGGAAATTTTGGAGTTACTCTGTTTGCTTAAGTGCAGGGTAAAGGTTAGGGGGTTTGGCAAAAGCCACTTAGGACAAAAAAGATATGGATGCCTAAATTAGGAAAGATGATGAATCCAACAGTATTAGTCCCACTATAGACATTGTCTCTAGGATAACTAATGTCTTGAAGAATCAAATTCCTTAGTATCCAATTTTGTCCAATGTACCATTGTCCCTTTAATTCTCTTGCAATTGTACAACTCCTATCTTATTCATTGTTGACTTCTGAAGTGCACAAAGCACATGACGGGAATCTCAAGCTTTGTGTGAATTTTGTGGAGAATTTCTGTACTAGTTCGTTTTTGGAAATGATCAATTTGCTCCAATTCTTGGTTATGGAGATCTAATTCAAGGGAATGTCATGATCAAACGGGTTTATTATGTCGAAGGCCTCAATCATAATCTTTTCTCAGTTGGTCAATTCTGTGATGCTGATTTGGAGGTTGCTTTCAGGAAATCTACTTGCTTTGTGAGAGATCTTCAGGAAAACGATTTACTAACTGGTAGTCGTGGATCTGATCTCTACAACAAAATCTCTTCAAGAAACAACATCATCAACTCCAATCTGTTTCATGGGCTAAAAGCTTCACCAACTCAAGCATGGTTATGAGCATCGAAGGCTTTCCTCATCTTAACTTCGATTACATCACCATACCTCAACGAAAGAGGTTGTGAAAATGCATACCTAAGTTTGAAATATTCAAGGATCAACTTTGTTTGTCTTGATGAAATGAGTAAAGCAAAAAGAAAGTTCATTCAGACAAAAAAAACAGTTCCTAGTTCTCCAAAGAAGGCTAAATTTTCGTTCACATGGACTTGTATGGTCCAATGCGCATTGCAAGCAAATAAATGGGAAGAAAGTATGATTTCTGGTGATTGTTGATGACTATTCAAGATACACTTGGACTCTTTTTCTACGATCCAAGGAGGAAACACCAGAAGTTCTCAAAGACTTTCTCACGATGATTCAACGCAATCTCAACTCAAGTAATTACATGTCCTACTGACAGAGGCACGAAGACTTCTTGAACAAGACACTCATGCTTATTTTCAAAGAAGAAGGCATGAACATCAAACTCCACTCCTCGAACTCCTAAACAAAACGTCGTTTCGAAAGACAAAACCGAAACATTTGTTTTGAGGCTGGCTCGAACGATGCATTTCAGCTTTCAAGCATCCATTATCATTCTGGGCTGAAGCAGTTTGCAACCGCATGCTAATCTCAAAACAGATCAAGTCATCATATCCACTCATGAAGACGCTTACACATCATCAAAGACAGGAAACCTTTAATAAAACATCTTCACATAATTGGTTGCATTTTGTTACATAACAAGAGATGGGGAAAATCTGGATAGAGAATGACAGAAAAAGGGGATCCATGTATCATGGTGGATATTCTAATCATCAAAAGGGATATCGTGTTTTACAAACAGAGAATCACGCTTAATAGTTGAGTACCATTCAACAAGTTTGATGAAATCAGAGTCAAAAGATGTCTGATCACATCAGTTCAGGACCTCAGGCACCTCATCGACAAGAATGTCTGTTAAAATGGTCCTCTTCAGGCCTCGTTCCTCAAGGAGAAAAGGCGTCAGATTATGACAACTCTGACCCGTGCCCCAAGGAAAAATGTTTGTTCCTTTAGGCAAGAAGACAGATTCGCACAACAAGGGTTGGAATTTTCTCTTTCAGTCCTTTACTTGAAGAATATTACCACTCCAACACAAGACGGTCAAGCTGAGCAAACAACAAATGATCAAGCACTGAATGCATCGTTCAAGAAGCGGAATTTATCAATCCTTTTTGTACACGGTACAAGAAATTGTGTGAGATCATCCTCACGCAAACATTGAATAATACCGATATGCATTCCATTCAAAATCTCACAAAGTCATGAATTAAGGTGGCCAGAGATCATCCATTAGAACAAGTTCGTGGAAACCAACCAATGGCCCAGTTCAAACAAGACGACAGCTTGCCACAGATCCTAAATGTGTATAGTTCACAGCTCACGGTAGTATTGTTGAACAAAGAACATTTAAGGAGGCAATGGCTGATTCTGATGGATCGGAAGCAATGCAGAATGAACTTTTCATCAGTTGTCGATAGACTAAAAGTCTAGGAACTAGTCGCAAACATTTGGGCAAGGATGATTATAAAGCTAAATGTTTATGGAAGAACAATAAGATGAGATCAGACTGTAAATTCGCCAACAAAGCACGACTTGTTTGCTAAAGGTTATGCCAGAGAAGAGGGTATTTGATTTTGAAGAATCATTTTCTCCAGTGCTCGCTTGGAAGCAGTTTGGATTTTGTTGCCCACATGCAGCACACAAGGTCCTTTACCAATCTATCAGATGGACTGAAAAACGGCATTTCTTAATGGTCCACTGAAGGAAGAGGTTTACGTTGCTCAGCCGGAAGGGTTCGTTGATCCAGATCATCCAGAAAAAGTCTACCTTCTAAGGAAAGCTTTGTATGGATTAAAACAAGCTCCAAGAGCCTGGTACGATGAACTATCAAACTTCCTGATGTCCAAAGGCTTTACTAAAGGTACAATTGACCCAACTTTATTCAAGGAAAAATAACGGGGAGGATATTCTACTTGTGCAGATTTTAACGTTGATGACATATATTTGGTCGACAAATCCTAAATATTCAAACGATTTAAAAGTTAATGCACAGTAGATTTTGAAATGTCCTTAATGGGGGATGAAATTCTTTTTAGGACTTCAGATCCACCAGTCCCCAAAAGGAATTTATTCAATCAGGGCCAAGTACTGCCTTTAGAAATTCTGAAAAAGCATAATATGGACAGAGTTGTCAACTCCATTGTACACCATTTGGCTACAAAACACCAAACTAGATTAGATTGAGTAGAGAACCCGTAGACCAATCTGATATCAATAGTAAAATCCGTTCACTCAAGTACTTGACACTAGTAGACCAGCACTTAGTGCAAGCATATCTAATTGTTGCACAGTTATCAGCACACCAACTCAAAAGCAGCCTCAAGGAGTTAAAAGAATCTTAAATACCTAAAGGGAACCATTATCATTGGACACTGAATCTAAAGGATTCTTCCTTGAACCTAATAGCATTATCCAAGACGCTGATACATGCCGGATGCCTTGAAACTCGGAAAAGCACTTCTCTGAGAGGATACATTCCTTGGTGATAAGCTTTTGTAAGCTGAGGATGTCCAAAGAAACAAAACTGCAACTGCAATGTCTTCAGCTCAGAGGCAGAGTACGTGCGTTATTACAGTATTAATGCTCAAGTAATGTGGATGAGACACTAGCTTCAGATTATGCTTCAACTACAACAAGTTTAAGTGCAGGGTAAAGGTTAGGGGGTTTGGCAAAGTAGGTCCCTCAACGTGTATTGTATGTTTTCAAGTTAAGTCCTTTATGGTGTGTTGAATTTTGAGGGTTGGCAACATTAGTCCCTTAGGATGATATGTGTTGTACATGTATTGTCCTTGTGGTCTAACGGCAAAGGGGTAAAAGGGCTAATGAGTTAATTGTTTGGTAAAGGGCTGGATTGGGCCTAGTTTATTCATTTTGTGCCGTTTGGATTAGATAAGGAATTTGGGCCATTTAATTGTTTTGGTATTCATATAACAACTTAATGGGCTGACCCGGCCCATTAGATAGGTACGGGTGGGCCCATTAAGTATTCTTCGGTCTTTGACTATTGACTTTTTGGGGTTGACTTTGACTTTGACTTTGTTGACTTTGACCTTGACTTTCACGCTTTTCTATTCCGTGCTCGGTTTTGTCGTTTTTGGCTTTGTTTTTCGTCCTTTTGTCGGATATCCATTTCCTGCACAATATAAATGAAAACATACAAATACAATGTATTTTGGTTACATTTTTGGTCGTTTAAGTCCAGTTTTAATGGAAAATGGTATGTGTAATTAAGCACATACCAAAATCTCCCATACTAAAATATTGTCGTGTCCTCGCGCAATGCTATAAGTAAACACTTAAGAAAACTAAGACCCTTAATCCCCCTCGACTAATAACCTCGAAAAGTAGCTAAGTGTTCATCGAGGGGAATGAAAGAATCAAAAGCTTCGAAAAGCCCCGTTTTGACCATTTTTTCATATTTACATTAACTACCATACATATTTTGTATTTTTGTATTTTTCTTCTTATTAGCAACTAACTAACATGTTTGACTTTCGTTATTTTATAACTTTTAGGGATCATAGAACAAGAAACATTTTAATCCTAAAATGCCCCAAAAAGGATAAATTCATCGTTCCCGGTTTTTCACTTATTCCAAACCAAGCTTAAAACGAAATCATCGTTAAATATAAGTTAAGATGCTAACACTACTCATATTTGTAACTTGTGAACTTTTCACTCCCGATAATTATTATATATTAGGTGAATGTGCCATTTCGAATTTCAATCATGGATCAACGTTTTGCAAAATTCTATGTTTCACGTTTCACCCAAGAATAATGAGTTTTAAGGCGAGATCATCCCATGTAGCGACTTTCGTCTCGGCACATCCCAACCTCGCGGCTAAGTGACCAGGCTTTTGACACCCCGCATAGACTAGTATCGAGACTCACGGACCTTCGGTTTCAAAAACTCAGGTTTCCCATTTATACATATCTTATTTAATGTAATCATGAAATAGTCTTAGTTCAAAAGCATATTTAAATTTAAGAAAAAGAGATTTCACCTATATTTATTAAACTACATTTATTGCACTTAACATTAACATAACTATGATGCAATTGAAATCCTCGACCTTTTTAAAGGATGCAACATCGGTTGTGAGCCGGCAAGATGCAACAAACTTTTATTGGTCTCAGATTATTATTCTTACTATGGGCTTTCTTTAGAAGGCTGAAACATAGGTTGTGAGCCGGCAAGATGCAACAAACTTTTATCAGCCCACAGTTTATAATTATTACTCATCATTTATTCATTCATTTTTTTTCATCATTTTTCATTTCATTTTTTTTTCATTATTTTATTTCACGATATATAGAGAAGACTTCTTTTTGGAAAATTTAAGTATAAATTTAGACTAAGACTAAAATTATTATTGACAACATCTCAAAAATTGTTGATTTAAGTTTAATTTTCAAAAATAGCACATATTATTAATCCGATTAGGAGCTTATGGGAAAAAAAGCCATAAATTACACACATGAGCTTGTAAGATTTCCAAATAATCCTTGTTTAGCATCTAACTCATAATTAACTCTATCATTTTTCGTTCGTCGCAAAGATCCGCGATTGCTTAGTCTAAAAGTTAAGAAACAAGCTAGAGCTCAACACGCTCGATCGGGTCAAAATTTATTCTTATTCTACCCAGCAGGAAAGTTAAAATTGTGACAAAATACTTATTTTATTTTTGAAAATTTTTAAATTTTTTTCATTTTTTTGATATTTTGGTGGTAAAAACGGGATTACGCGAAAACAACGGCTGCAGGCACAATCAAATCGATAGATCTCCCCAAACTTTGTCCTCAATGTTTTAAGAAGGGTCTCTACGTAAATCTAAGGCCGTTTATTAAGTATGCCAAAAGATAAAACGTTAGTCGATAAGATTTGGATATCGGATTCCCAAATGAAGCTGAGGATTTGAAGCTCTAGTGAATGAAGGACAAAAACCGCGAGCACGAGAGGCTTCAAAAATCTGGGACATCCTGGACATACATCACAAAACACAAAACATGGATAACGGAAGAGGCGAGCCTCCTCACAACAACAAAACACTTATTCATTACTACTAAACTACCATACTACTATTACGATTATAATAGGATAAGCATGGGTTGCCACCCACGAAGCGCTTGTTTTAGGTCACTTAGCTTAACCCGATCCCCCATACTTGAGCTTGTCAAGGGGGATAGAAATGGAGATACGAAACATCCAAAGTACGGATGTCCTCTCCATAAGAGCAAGGAAAAATCTCCATCGGGCTTTCAAAAATTTTAATGACTTTGAAAGCTTTAGAGTCCCGATGAGATAGTTCCGGGAGAAGGGAAGTATGAACTCTTTTAGAAGTTAAAATCCCGGGGTTGAAAACTTTTTCCTCATTTTTGGATGAAAACGAGAGTAAAATTTCGAGCCCGGGAACTTCTTTGTGGAAAGGAAGTTCATAAAGAGGAGGATTAAAATCCTTAAGAATTAAAGAAGCATTAGTGGTCTTCTTTACATTCTTTTCCATTGTTGCACAATCGATGACTTCAAAATGGTTCTCATGAATGAGTATACCCGGGTTAAATACCTTGTCCTCGTTGTTGGTCGAAGACAAAGTATCAACCTCGGAAAAATCCTCATAGAAAACCGAGTCACACTCGGGGGAAGGAAGGAAATCACTTGATCTAGGAGGATCAAGTTCATCAATCAAGAGTTTAGACTCTTTGATTTTTTATTCCTTGGAGTCAAATGGATCATCATAAACATCGTCATTAACGGTTTCAAGATCAAAAAGTTCATCATCATTATCATCCCATAATGGTGGGGATGAATAATCAAGAGTATGTTCATCGGTGAACATCTCGGGAAGGTTATCAACAATATCGTTATTAGGAGAATATTCTGCTATTGGATCATGGTTAAGCAAATATTCTATCTCTCTAATAACGTCTTCCGGAGTCATATCATCATTTCCCTGTGGAAATGACTCAATAAGAGCGAGTTCATCGGCGAACTCCTTAAGTGAGTAATCATAAATTTCAGAAGTTGTGAGAGAAGAAGAAGAAGTGGTACTACTACTTAATGGAGAGGGAGGGAGATCTTTGGTAGAATCAAGATTTAGCAATTTCTCAATTAGAAAAATCTCTCCCTCCAGATCAAATATATCATCTTTAACTTCCGGTGAAGTCAAGTCGGAATTGGGTTCTGAAGAAAAAGTGGGATTGCCACTTAGATGATTCGTTATCTTTTTATTTGCAAACAAGTCCTCAAGATAATCTTCATATGAAATATTGTAGATATCAATCATGTTGATTGATTCTTTTTGAGGATTGTTAGAATAGCTTGAAGTATCATGTCTCATATTCAAGATTAACCTTTTGTCACTGTCACAAAGAATCATTTCTTCTCCGTGAACGTCAATCAAAGCATGAGCGGTCTGTAAGAAAGGTCTTCCCAAGATGAGGGGACACGAGGATCGCTTTCATAATCAACGATGACAAAATCGGCAGGGAATGTAAACTTTCCAACTGGAACAAAGACATCTCTTGCAATTCTAACTGGAGTACAAATCTCCCGGTTAGCTAGTTCAAGGGTCATTCGGGTAGAAATAAGCTCGGGTAAACCTAACTTTTTCCACACAGAGAGTGGCATCAAGTTGATGCTAGCACCTAGATTGGCTAGGGCTTTGCACTTGAGCTCACTAAAACCACACGGAATGAGAAATTTCCCAGGGTCTCCTAGTTTCTTGGGTAACTTCTTATGGATAACCACTGAGCAATTTTCACTGAGGGGTGTATTTTCCATCTCTAAAAGTTTCTCCTTATTGGAAAGAAGACTTTTAAGCATTTTTTGGTATTTCGGGATAAGAATCAAAGCATCGGTAAGAGAGATATTGACGTAAAGTTGTTTAAACATTTGCCAAAATTTGTGAATTTGAACTTCATCTTTTTCTTTTTGGTTTTCTTGTTTCATTCTAGAAGGATAAGGGATATGAGGGTGACGAGGATCCCTTTTGTGCACCACAAAACTTCTTTGTGAAGGAGGTTTAGCTTTTTGGACGGGAGGAGGTGAGACCTTAATATTAAACTCACCATGTTCCAGGTCCGTTAACGTCTCCTCTTCACGTTCATCCTCCTCCGGATTTATGAATGGAGGAGGCATTGGAACGGAAGGTCCATCAAGAACAAGACCACTTCGAGTGGTAATGGCTTTCAATTCTCCTTTCGGGTTAACAACGGTGTTGCTAGGGAGAGATCCTAAACCCGAAGTTAAAGGAATATTCATTTGGAAAAAGCTAGCCATCAGGTTCTTAAGCTCGTTTGTTTGATTTGACATTGAAGCTTGAATCGAAGATTGCATTTCACTTCTTAACTCATTTTTCACATTGTTAATTTGAGTTTGCATGGCTTTTATATTAACCTTATTCATTTTCTTTAATTTCTCCAAGTCACTCGAAGTAGCAACTTGAGGTGTTTGAATTGGAACTTGATAAGATGTATTTCCTTGATAATTTCCTCTTTCTTGATTGTAACCTTGATTGAACCGGGGTTGATTATTTTGCACATTCAGTTGAGCAAAACCCGATGGTCGAATCTGGTTAGCCACATTCTGAGGGCGATAGCCGGTATTTCCTTGATTATAATTCGCTGCGGCTGCTGAAACGTATACTTGAATATTGTCATGATAGCCCGAAAAAGTGTTGCCATCGGTGGCAGGACACTGTCGGTAAGAATGAGCACCGCCACAAGTAACACAAGATTCCTCGACAGCTTTTACGAAAGCTGGAGCTGGGGTTACTTGATGTTGTTTAAACATTACGGTCATCGCACTAGTAACGGCACTAGCTACGGCAGTGGCTATCTCGGAAGAATCGACTTTACTTTCTTTCGTTTAAGAAACAATCGATTTGTTTCTTGAATTTTGAACCTTGGATTTGTTTTCAATTATTTTCAACACGTCTTGGGCACTTCGTTCTAAAAGATTGCCACTGGCGGCAGAATTCAACGAATCTTGATCGAAAGGGTTTAAACAATTGTAGAAGGTATCGAGTTGATGCAATTCGGTAAAACC
>BQNB010076881.1:12487-31017 GCA_026074375.1 Tanacetum coccineum
GTCGTTCTTATATATATCTTGTGATGTTGATCTTGAAGTAACACGCCCCGGATCCTTATTCCGCTGCGACCCATTTTGGGGGCGTTACACCTAAAGTTAACAGGAAGAATTAGAATGCTATGATGGAAAGAGAACTAGGGGAAGGTTACTCTTTCACAAAGAAGAAATGTTTTGTTTGTGGTAGTCTAAGCCATTTGATCAAAGATTGTGACTACTATGAAAAGAAAATGGCTAGAGAGGCTGCACCTAAGAAATAAATGGTTATTAATACTGGTAACAGGGTGGCAAAACCAGTATGGAATAATGCTGACAGGATTAATCATGCTAATCATTTTGTTCCTAGATCAGTAATACTCAATTCTGGTAGGCCAAATGTTAATTCTGTTTGGTCAAATGTTAATACTGGTAGTTTTAATGTTAATTTTGTTCGACCTAAATAGCCAGTACCTACCAGTAACTCACCCAACTTTAGTTCTGAAAGACCACAAGTGAATAAGTTTAATCAAAGAAGTAACTCATGCTGTAAAGGGAAATTGGGGATCTGCTGTTAAGACCTCAGCAGGTTATAATTGGAGACCCACTAGACCAAACTCTAATTGTAATGGTGGACCAACTTTTATTAGAACTGTGATTACAAAAGGTCCACAAGGCAGACCCAAGCCTGTACAGACCTGGGTCCCTAAGAGAAACTAATTTGTATTTTTCATGTGCAGGATCATCCACTCAAGAACATGGTAGATAGAGGTATATTTGATAGTAGATGCTCAGGGCACATGACAGGTAACAAGGATCAACTGGAGGATTTTAAAGAATTTAATGGGGGATCTGTTACCTTTGGAAGTAGCAAAGGCTACATAACTGGTAAAGGAAGAATAAGAGTTGGTAATTTAGATTTTGATAGTGTGTCTTTTGTAAAAGAACTAGGGCATTTTAACCATTTCTCAATATCACAAATATGTGATAAGTAACACAAGGTTCTTTTTACTGAAACTGAATGTCTTGTTGTGTCTTCTGACTTTAAGATGCCTAATGAAAATTAGATACTTCTAAAGGTCCTTAGACATCACAATATGAACAGTTTTGATATGAAGACACCTACAACTGCAAAAGGTTTTGCCTGTTTGATTGCTGATAAGTGTAAAATACACATATCTATTTATGCTTAAAATAACCCAAATAAACCCAAAACAGACCAAAAATGGCAAAAATATGCTTGTATTTGTGTTTTTTGTATGCAGGTATGGATATATCAGAAATCACAAGAAAACCATCAAAAACAAACAAACACGAACACGAGAACGAAGGAGTGCACAAAAGCCGAAAGCCAAAGCTAGAAAAAGTCAAGCCTCAATCAAATCCAGTCAAATTGGTTAAACTGTGGTCAACAGCAGTCAACCACTAAAAGACAAAACCCACAATATTCCATTTTAACCCTCAAAGTTTCATAAAAGTCCAAAAATAGCCCCTCACCTCTTATTGGGCCCTAGAAACCTTAATGGGCCTTAAAAAGTCTTAATAACCTCACCCGGATCCATAAGCCCAAAGCCTTAGCCCATTTACTCTTTTATAAACCACAGGGACTATTCTTGCTGTTTCCTAAATTCCTTTTACACTACACCTTTTATCAATGAAGAGAGAGACCGAAATTGCAATTTGCCCAAAGTTACAACTGAATTAACCTATTATAGTTAAAACTTGGCGCCAAATTCCCAATTACTATTCATCATCGTCTCTATTTTAACCCAGGGTTAATCAAGGGGCAAATCCAAATTGAAGGGTGATTACGACTATTCAAGGGCTCTCTTGCACAATAGCAAGGTCAAAACAGTCTTATCAAAGTTCTCATTGGCTCATTGGCTCAAGTAAGGATCGTGTACAAGAAGGAAAGCACAAGTGAAGCTCAATTTTTACACTAAATGCTCTCACACAACTAGCATAAGCTGTCACATCAAGGAATGACAGCTTGGCAATCCTTGAGTGCACACAAAGGATCCAACGGCTCAAAACATAGATCCAATGATTGGTTGAAGTGGATGGATGAGATTAAAGGATTGGAGAGCAAGGCAAGAGGCTAGAATATTCCTTCTGAGAATATAAATAGCCCTCACCTTCACACACATTCACTATCTATATTAGGAGTAGTGTAGAGTACATTTTAGCTTATTGCTTAAATTCAGCTTATTTTACTTTTTATTGTCATTTAAATTCATGTAATTTACTTTTAAAAGAAATGTAATCCTTTATTATTCAATAAAAGTCTTATTCTCTTTAGATTTATGCTTTTAAATTCATTTGTTAAAGTTACTGTTCAATCTAATAAGCTCTAAATAAGCTCTATGTTTAAAATAAGTTGTAGTATACTCAGTTAAGCTCATAAAGTTTAACTAAGATCTCTTGGACTTTTACTCACTCTCAATTTACCAATGCTATGTTTATGGATGATAAGCCAAATGTGGATGGGCTTATTTGACTTACTGGCTTATTGCAAATAAACCAGAGCTTGTAGATAAGCTTTTTGAGCTTTTTAGATCCTTGTTTAGCTAGGATCAAAGGTACATTTTCTCTTTTAAAAGTTTCTGTCTACTTTTCAATTTTATCTTATTTTTACTGTTCATTTGCTTAATATGCTTATTTTAGCTTATTTCAGTTTATGAATGCTTATTATGCTTAATAAAGGCTTATTTAGTTAAACTCTTAGTTTAGATTTCATTTTAGTTGTTTTTCAATCATTTAACTGTCAAAAAACCAAAAAAATGGCAATTTAGCTTATTTTGCTTATCAAGTGCATATTTCCTGTTTAATTCAGCTTCATTGTCTTTAATATGCTTAATTTTAAATCTGTTTTAGCTTTTTATAGTTTTAAGATCTGTTTAAGTGTAAATTTAGAAAAGCTAAAAAAAATAAAGGGGTGTTTGGCACAGTGCTAAGCTCAAAGTTGGTGGTTAGAATTGATTTAGCTTATAAATGCTTAAATAAGTTTTAGTTTTCCATTTCTTAGCTTTTAAAGTAGGGCTGCACCTATTTTAGTTTTTTATCAAGTTTTTACTTAATTTGCATAAAACTGTCACAGTTTTTTATACAACTTTTTCATAGCTTAAAATTGTTTCAAAATGTCTTTTAAAAGCTGAATTAAGTAGAGTCCTAGGTCTAGTTTTAAGTTTAGCAAATTTTTCTAGCTTAATCTTAGGTTTAGTGACTTATTTTTAAGCCTAAAGTAGGCTAGTATAGCCTGCAAATCTCAGCATAAGCTGAGATACTCAAGCACCTTATTGAGCCTTTAAGCTCATAAGCTCTAGCTTATTTTTGTCTTAGATTTAGTTTTTAAGTGCTTTTCAATATTTTAATTTAGCTTTTTAAGTTTTAAGCTTAGCTTATTAACCTTTTGTTCAAAATAGCATTAAGTGTTAAGTTTTATAAAAAGTTTAAGTGTTTTGTCATATTAAGCTGTTTAACGGCTTATTTCTTTAGATTTTCAAAAAGTGTTTTTACAAAAGTTGATAAGAAAGGGCTTATCAACATCTTTACTTTTCAAAGTTTTTCTAAAAAAAAAGAAGGGATAAGGAGTTACCCGGGTGAGCATGACTCAGAAACTAGGGTCTCAACCTCATACCTTATCACTACACACACTTACGCTTGTCTTGGGACTTTTCTGTTAGTCTATTGCAACTTTTAAGTTTTATACTTGTTTTGGCCTTTTAAGCTAAATAAGCTGTTAAGCTTATTTCGTAGCTTATTTTATAAGCTAAAACTTAAGTCTTATTTTTCCTAGGATTCTTATAGCATAATCTATTTTCTGTATTTTTTCTAGAATTTTTACTATAAGTTTAGTATTTTTAATCTTTTATTTTCTTTAAAAACTTTAAAAAATCATAAAAAATAGAAAAATAATCAGAAAAATAAAAATCTTTTTTATAAAATTTTCTTTTATCATAAAGTTTGTAGGAAAATTAGTTTCACTTTCGTAGGGTTTAATTTGCAAAAATTCACTTTTTAAAGAACGGGTTTCGTTCCCGTTCTCGGTTTTAATTTTTACATCTCGTTTTAACTCCGTTTTCGTTCTAGTTTTTTTTAAACTTCGTTTTTAGTCAATTAGAATACATTTAAAAAAAAAATAAAAATTAGGTTTAATTTTGTAGAATTTAAGTTTTTGGCCTTAGTTTTAGTGTCCCGTTTCGCGTTTTTAATTAAATTTTGAATTGTTGTTTGTTTTTGTGGATAGATCATCAAATCATCTATTTCTTATTCAAATCATAACCCAAGCGAAACAAAGGTTTCAATTTCACTAGCGTCGTTGGGGAAAATAACCCGGTTGGATCATATTTGCCCGGTTTAATATACGTATTTTATATTATATGATATATATTTTTTGAGAGTGAATTTTCCTTATGAAATTTTCTTAATTGCTCTTTCGATGTATTTTTATTTTATATATATTTTTAGGTATATAAATTAGGGCTTATCAATTTTTTGGGCCGTTTGACGGGATAGTGTTTAGATTCTTTGTTTTGTGTTTGTTGATTTGAGTTTGAAGATCCTTGCGTCCTCGAAAGTTTCATTACTTTGTTTTATAATTAAAAATAATAAATAATCATAAAATATTTTTCAAGTAAAATAAAAATTTTCCTTTCTTTTTAGTTATAGTAAAAGATAAAAAAATAGAAAAATCAAAATATATTAAATCTTCTTTTTATTAAGAATAAAAGTCCCAATTGGTAAAAATTCAAAAATATAACTTCTCAACGGAGGTGTTATAATATTCAATTCTGGTGAAATTGTTGGTTCACATATGATATTAAAAATTGAACACTTGCCATTTGTGTCTCTACGATGTACGGCTCACCTTGATATGCATTTTTTGAGAGTTTACCGTGAAAGTCGTTGATTATTTGGTTTAATTTCTTCCTGTAACCCGTTATATTCAACACACAACTGTTAAATTTTGCGTTTTATAATATATAATATATATATTTAGTATGCGGGGGGGGGGGATTATCTATAAGATCGTTATATAAACAAAAAATAATCTTCTTTTTATTCTTAGCATTTAATTATTTTCCTTAAACCCTATAAAATTGTTTTATTTTATGGGTCTTATCGTTGTATCCCCGTTAAGCAATTAAGGAATGCTCGTCTTGTGTAGATTGTACACTAAAGAACGTTGTTCGTTTGGGTGATGTCTTGTCGTACATGATTTTGTTCCGAACCCGACTCTTCTCCGTGTTGTGCAAATTGTGGTACCCGGTTGATGGTCCGTAATGTCGAGGATGTGGCTCTTTTACGAATGATTTTCGGAAAGATTGGCTTAATTATGGTGTTTCATATGGGAATTTTCAAGACTTTAATGTTACTTCCGATTCATCTAACGACTAATTCCAACGTTGTTATGCTCTTCGAGAGCCCTTTTGTTGTCAATCAAGACCCGATGTAAATGTCTTCGCAAGATCCTCACCACTGATTACCTTTATTGTTGTTTTGGTGTGGTGTTTCTGTTGATGGAATTTTTGTCGGACAATGCATTTGTAAAATCTTTGGTAAAGGTGCTCATTACGGTTATAATTGTCCACAAAAGTTCCGATACATTTCTAAACGGTTCCTTGCATCATTTACCAAGTTTAGTCCGTCATGCTATTCTCATTATGTTATGATGTCTTCACAAGTCACGCTTGTCTGTGTGCCGATACGTTGTTAAATCCAAAACTTTAATGATAATTATTTTCCACAAAATTCTCAATAGTTATTCTCAACAATATCATTTGTTGTGCAAAATTGTGGGGTCCTCATGAAACTTTCATTGATCAACCAAGGATGAAGAGTTTTGTGAAGCTAAATTTTGCTATTTATCCTAATTCTTCCCAGTTTTAACCCCCACAACCCTCGCAAGACTCGGGGTTCATCAAGGATTTCTACAAGTCCTTAATAAAATGGGAAGAAAACTTGAAGAAATAATAAGAGATCGAAGAAAGAAAAAAGAGGATATGAGTATCGAGGAAATGATGCATGAACAGCAATTGGTCGATAGAGAGATGAAGGAAATAATAAATGATTTGGGTTATAAAAGATTTCGAGGCGAGGAGATTGATGAGGAATACGGCGTGATTGTGAGATTAGGAATTCGGAATACTTTATATAGCAAGAATTTAATATAATGGGGGAAGCAAAGTTTGAATAAAAGGAGAAAGTTACGAAAAGAAATGTATTCTGCTGCTTACTAGTTACTTGTGATGACATGGGTGATTCTATTCCTTTTAGGTTTTTTTATGCTCGATTTTCTACAGTTAAAGCATTTCACACCACAACTTATCGATCAAGGAGTCGAGAACTCTTCTCTAATGGTGGATGAGCCTCTTAGCACTATTCCGGCTAACAGAATTGACGATGTAATTAAAGTCTAGTGTTGAGAAACCTGTCCCAAATCCCAAAGTGAGTTCATGGGTATTTTCCGACGATACATGTGATGTGTCTAATTTTGGATGATAATCTTGTTCATGTTGAGTCGAACTTGTGGAATTTTATTTAACCGTGATACTTCGATGTATTATTCTTTTTTTATTGACCCTTTCTCGTGAGTTCGCGGTGTACTCGGCTCATATTGCTCCAATTCCACCGGGAATTGTTGAAGCCGATTCGGATGATGATACTTTGAGTGATGACGATGATTTTGAGGATGTCGAGTACGTTAGCTTAGAAGAGGTGAATGATGAGAAAGAGTTTGATTTAGAAGATATTCTTCAAATCTAAGACGTTATTCTTCGAGAGAAATTATTAAACATCAATGTCTTATTTCTAAAATCGAATCTTTGAAAGATAACCCTACTCCGGATCGTGTGTTCGAGTCTCCTTCTCCATTTCCTATCCCCGTCGCGGATAGTGATTCGTTCTTAGAGGAGTCCGATACTTCTCTTTCTCATTTGGATAATTCTTTACCCGAATTTGAGACTTTTAGCGATCATTACAGAAGAGTACGTGATGTGGACATACCACTACTCATGCTAATTACTCTCTTCCCGAGTATGATTCGTTTCTTTTTTAGATTGAGCCCGATCAGGAGGGGTTGATTAGCATTGATAATTCAAATGACCCTCTTTTGGAGCTTCCCGAGTTTGAATCATTTCATTTTGATCCGTCATTTCCTCGACCTCCTCCAGAACCACCGAATGTTTGTCTTGATTTACTTTCTAATGATGTAATCTTGTGAACAGGAGGAAGGTGAAATTTAGTTGTTTCAAATGTGAAGAAGGACGATCTCCTTCACATTTACCAATCCGTTATTTAACCAATTCTCTTGTCCATTATCCGTGGTTTCTCCTTTTTTCTTGCTCCAACTGAGTGAAGATATTTCATTTTTGATCCGGCATATCACATTTCTTAAAGCCATTGGCCTTTTTTTGGAAGTTCTTTTCTTCCATATTTCGCTCTCCTTTAAGGTAATCTATATTAAGGGATGAGTAGAGCTGCGGACTCGGTGACCAATATAAGACGCTTCGTTGGAGTTTCACCCATGCTTATCCTTTCTATTTTCTTATCTAATGTGTTGTGTTGAGAGAGGCTTGTACTCTTTCCGATTTCTCGATGTTTGTTGCTTGTTTGTTGTGATTTTTGTAGGATCGAACCAACAAATTCTTTGAAGCCTCTCGTGTCCGGTTGATTTGTCCCGTTCTACTCGAGCTTCTCATCCTTTGTGTGAAATTAGTTTGGGGAGATCCAATATCCGTCCTCTTTATCGATTAACTTTTTCTTTGCATACTTCATAACGGACTGTGATTTACGTAGAGCCGACTTTAAACATTGAGGACAATGTTTCGTTTTAGTTTGGGGAAGGGAATCTATCGATTTGATGTTGCTTGCTTATTGTTTTGTTCTCACGTACCCGTTTTCCCACAAAAATAGCAAAAAATTTAAATTTTTAAGTTCTTATTTGTCATAAAAAAAATAAGTGTTAAGACACAAATGTAGGTTTTTTCCCACCCTTCCCCCCACATCCAAGTTGGTAAGAATAAAAAGTAATTTTTGACCCGATCGAACGTGTAGAGTTCTAGCTTTTCCCTTAACAATTAATGATGATAGTTTGTGCTAGGGGGGGGTTCTCCACCGGTAGGGGGGGACTTTAAACATTGCTAGAATTGAATCATGTAGTATATGAAGAATTGTTGCTAATCTAATAGATTTTAAATAGGTACGAGTGGATTTTTTATGGCTATGTGTTCGAGAATTCTCTTTCTTTGAGATTTTCTAATGGCCGAAGAATGAGAAATGATAGTGTTATTTATAAGTCATGACATTAAACGTAGAATAGTTGGTTTTCTTTCATCTCCATTTGTATTAATTGTTGGCTTTTTCTCCCATTAGCTTATTTCACTCTAGATAAATGTTTAATAAATAGTGTTGTTATGGTTTTTTGGTTTTATTTTAGTTGATTAGAAGTTTTCTTTAGTTCCTTTGTGATTAGGATGAGTACACATCAGGAATACTTAATTTGGCATATTATATGTATCATATAAAGAAATATTTTGCTTATTCCTTAAAGAGCCTTAGGGTAGTTGGTGCATAAGCTGAATTAAATATTAATCCAAGACTGATTAAAAGGTTTGTTGTATCTTGCGGCTCACAACGTATGTTACAGCCTTAAATAGTCGAGGAGTTACTAAGCAAAATATGTTTGCTACATTTGACGAGGCGGTGGCCGATGTTGTAGCCTTATAAAGGATGAGTTATAATATATGTTGCTTAATTTTTGTCTTATTTTGTGCATTAATAGAGCTAAGGAGTATATGGTGCAAATAAGATTGGTCCATTCATGTCTTAAAAGAGCTTTAGGGTATCAAGACATGAATCGGTGCCTTGCTTAAGTAGCTAATAAAAGCCAAATTTTGGTTGCCTCGATGTGGTCTTTATTCTTGATGACATTTGATATTTTGAAAAGGGCTAGGAGCTAATTATTGCGTTCTTTCCGTTTACGCTTTTTATTTTTTTCATTTTTGGAATTATAAGTTAGAAACAAAGTCTTAAAGAGCATTCGCGTATATGACTTAAGTAAAATCTTGAGATAAAAAAAGTAGGATTTGCGAGAGGAAAAGTAAGTACAAATTAGTATTTATGAGTGAGTGTTAGTGTCATGGACTTGTATTTAACAATGATCTTATTTTAAGCTTAGGCTTGGGAAAAGCGAAAAAATCAAGGATAATGAGTTTTCTTTTAGACTTTTATATTGTCTTTTCTGTTTTATGATCCTATAAGTACCAATAAAGGTATGATTATAATACATTATGTCACACATATAAGTGTAATTAGGAGTTAATTATCAATAAATCATAAAAAGAGAAAATCTTTGATAAATGGGATATCGGGTGTTTTATATACTTGTGATCTCTGATCTCTTCTCAACAAAAATCTTGATTCTTCTTCAAAGGTTTAGTTTGGGGAATTTTTGTGGATTTGGTTTTTAAGGCATGTGTTGGTGAGGACACAAATGTTTAGTTTGTGGATTTTTGTTTAGTGTAGAATACACATTATCCATTTGTACCTAATATAACCAATTAACCTAAATCAGACCTATAATGGCAAAAATATATGATTGTTTTTGTGTTTTGTGTGTGCAGGGACTGATATATCAAAAAATCACAAGAAAACGTCAAAAACGGGCTAGCAGGACATCGTGAAATCAGAAGAGTACAAAAAGAAGCCTCAGATTCAAAGCCGAGCCAAAAAAGTCAAGCCTCATGTCAAAAGTCAGCCATGAAAAGTCAAAGTAGTAAAAGTTGGTCTTTTTTAAAACTAAGTCAACCAAAAGGAAAAATCCTTATAATATTTCCTTGGGTCCCTCACCTCTCATTAAAAGTCAAACCAAATATGGCATCCTCCTTATTAGGCCTAGGAAAGCTTAATGGGCCTTGAAAAAAACCTAGGAAACCTTTACACGGATCTAGTACGCCATAAATGCCCCTTTCAATAGCCACCAATTTCCTTTTTTTATACAACTACAAGGACCAATTCTGCCATTTTCGAAACTTTTTTTTACTCTTTTTATAAGGTAAAAGAAAGACAAGGGCTGAAGTTGCTATTTCCCAAAGTTCAAATGAGTTTTTACCCCATTTCAATTATTAAAAAAGGCAGGTAAATCCGAGTCACTGTTCATCGTCTTCCCAAACGTGCCCTTAACTCAAAACAAAGGGCTTTTGAAAATTGAAGGGTGCGATTGTCTATTCAAGTGATCTAGTACACAAGGCAAGGGTCAAATCAGTCTTTCCAAGAGACTCACTAGCTCACTCTCAAGCCATAGGCCACGTCATCAATGGGGAAGCACAAATGAGATGGGTTTTTATCTCTCTAATCACTCACAAAGGTAACACATATGTCACATCATGGATTGCCACGCTGGCAATCCGTGTGTGCACATATGTGATCCAACGGCTTACAACAATTCTTCAATGATTAAAGAATCCAATGGTGATGATTGATTAAGGCTTGGGATCCAAGGCAAGCCTAGAAGGTTCCAGGCAGGCTATAAAAAGCCCTACACTCACACACACAAAGGATATAGATTAGGAGTAGTGTAGAGTACGATTTAGCTTATTGCTTATTTTACAACTTATTTTACTTAAAATGTCAATTTAATTCTTCTAATTTATTTTAAAAGCATTGTAATCTTTTTACCATTAATAAAATTCAGTTTCTCATTCAAATTTTAAAGCTTAATGTTAATGTCTCACTTTAATAAAGCTATTAATAAGCTCTATTTGTCTAAATAAGCTGTTGTTTCATTTAGTTAGCTCAATAGCTTCCTAAGTTCTATGGATGTTAGCATCATCTCAATTTTACCAATGATATGTTTATGGATGATAAGCCAATGTGATGGGCTTATTGGTCTTATGGCTTATTGCAAATATGACGAGCTTGTAGTAAGTTTTTTTTAAGCTTTGTAGATCCCTTGTTTAGCTGGGGATCAAAGGTACATGTTCTCTTTTAAAGTTTATGTCTAATTTTTTACATTTTAGCTATATTTTTTCGTTCATTTGCTTAATATGCTTATTTATGATTATGATTTTGTTATTAAGATTAATAAATGCTGATTTAGTTTAATGTCTTAGTTTTGATTTTCTTTTTAGTGAAATTCATTCTTGAACTGTCATAAACAAAAAAATGGTAATTTTGCTTATTTTGCCTTATCAAGTGATTTATTCCTGTATATTTCATCTTAATTGTCGTTTATATGTTAACGTTAATTCTGTTTTAGCTTTTTATAGTTTTAAGGTTTGTTTAAGTGTTAAGTTAGAAAAGCAAAAAAAAATAAAGGGGTGTTTGGCACAGTGCTGTTTAGGAAGTTAAATAAGCTCAATTAAGCTCAAAGTTGGTAGTTAGAATTGTTTTAGCTTATAAATGCTTAAATAAGTTTTAGTTTTCCATTTCTTAGCTTTGAAGTTAGGGCGGCACTTTTTTTAGCTTTTCATTAAGTTTTTTCTTAATTTAATTAATAATGTCACAGTTTTTTATAACAACTTTTTAATAGCTTAAATTTGTTTCTAACTGGTCTTTTTAAAAGCTGAATTAAGGTGAGTACTAGGTCTAGTTTTAGTTTAGCAAATTTTGCTAGATTAATCTTAGGTTAGGATTATTTTTAGCATAAGTAGGCTAGTATAGCCTGAACTAATTCAGCATTAAGCTGAGTTACTCAAGCCCTTATTGAGCCTTTAAGCTCATTATAAGCTCTTGCTTATTTATGTACTATGATTTAGGTTTTAAGTGTCTTTCAATATTTTAATTTTGTTTTTAAGTTTTAAGATTTGCTTATTATACCTTTTAGTCAAATTTGCATAGTATTTAAGTGTTATGTTTTATAAAGTTAAGTGTGTTGTGTTTTGTCATATTAAGCTGTTTAACAGCTTATTTCTTTAGTTTTTCAAAAAGTGTTTTTACAAAAGTTGATAAGCAAGGGGTTATCAACATTTTTGCTTTTCAAAGTTTTTGTAAAAAAAAGGGATAAGGGGAAACCCGGGTGAGCAAGACTCGAACCCGGGTCTCAACCTTTTTTCACACACACACTTACCGCTTGCCCTTGGGACTTTTCTGTTAGTCTAGTGCAACATTTAAGTTTTATACACGTTTTGGCCTCTAAACTAAATAAGCTGTTTCCTAGAATTCATTTAGCATAAGCTATTTTTTGTATTTTTTTCTAGAATTTTTACTATAAGTTTAGTATTTTTAATCTTTTATTTTCTTTAAAAACTTTAAAAAATCATAAAAAATAGAAAATTAATCAGAAAAATAAAAATCTTTTTTATTAAATTTTCTTTTAATATAAAGTTTGTAGGAAAATTAGTTTCACTTTCGAAGGGTTTATTTTGCAAAAATTCACTCTTTAAAGAACGGGATTTGTTCCCATTCTCGGTTTTCAAGTTTTATCTCTCGTTTTAACTCCGTTTTCGTTCTAGTTTTTTTTAAACTTCGTTTTTAGTCAATTAAAGTACATTTAAAAAGGAAAATAAAAATTAGGTTTAATTTTGTAGAATTCAGATTTTTGGCTTAGTTTTAGTGTCCTGTTTCGTGTTTTTGATTAAATTTTGAAATTGTTTTTTTTATTTAGTAGTGATAGCTTATCAAAAATATCTTTGCTTCATTCAAATCATAATCCGAACTAAAACTTGGTTTCAATTTCACTAGTCGTTGGGGAAACAACCCGGGTGATCATATTTACCCGGTTAAATATACGTATTATATATTATATTATATATATATTTTTTAGAGTGAATTTTCCTTAGGGAATTTTCTTAATTGCTCTTGTGAAATATTATTTTATAGTATATTTTGGGTGTATAAAACTGCACATCAGTTTTTGGCGCCGTTTCCGGGGACTTGTGTTAAGATTCCTTCGTTTTACGTTTGTTGATTTGGTTTGAAGATCCTTTCGTCCTCGAAAGTTTCATTTTTGTTAAATATTTCAAAAATCCAAAAAAATTTAAAAAAAATATAAAAAGTAAAAAATATTTTCTCTTTCTTTTTAGTATAATTATCATAAAAATATAAAAAAAAATCAAAAATATAAAAAAAATTGTCTTAAAAAAAATAAAATACACAAAGTTGGTAATCGAACACCAACAAATAATATCTTCCATTGAGGTATTATCATAATAAGTTCCGGTGAAAAGTTCCCAAATCGAACCAAAGATTTTAAAACTTGCCATTTGTGTCACTTACGAAATACGGCTCACCTTAAGAAGCAATTTTTAAGAGCTACCGTGAAGTAAGTTGATTATTTGGTTTAAGTTGTCTCTCGTTTTGTCCGTAAATAAAATATGTTGTTTAAAGAATCGAAAAAAACAAAAATAATCTTCTTTTTTTTCTTATCCATTTAATTCTTTTCTTTAATCCTCTAAATTGTTTAATTCTTATGGCGTCTCATCATTCAAAATCTCTTTACGCAATTAAAGAATGCTCGACTTGTGGAAGTTTGTACACTAAAGAATGTTGTTCGATAGAGAGTCTTAAAGACAAGATACTTGTTCCCGAACCCGACTCTTCTCCGCGTTGTGCAAGATGTGGAACCCCGGTTGGTTTTGATGGTCCATTTATTATGATCTGGATTCTAGGCCTTTGCCAACTAACATGAACTCATAGTCTATCAATATAAGATGTGAAAAGTGCTTTTCTGCTAAATGGCGAAACCTAAAAAAGAAGTTTATGTCAACAATGTTAGGAAATTTCATTTTTATGTGAAGACATTACGTAATTACCATAGTTTATCATAACACCATAACACAGACTAAATAGGCAATATACATACTTGTGTTAATGTAGGTGGTATAAATATCACCCTGCTCCATGTTTGCCATAGAGGGGTTGAGACTCTTGTAACATTTTCCTTCATTTATTTTACATATTTCTTTCTCTCACTACACTCTCTCTTTAGAAATGGCTATCTTGTGGTTTGAGTCTCCCCGACCCTCGGATCAATGATTCTTTAAAACTAACAATTGGAATCGGAGCCTAGGAGTGTTTTGAGCTTGTGTTTGATGGATTCGTAGGATTATATGATCATTTTTTAAGCTATATTCATTCGAAATTTTTGAAAAATTGGCACAAATTTTGGAGTTAAAAATGTTAAAGTTTGTGTTTTTATGTTAGATATAGCTTAAATATGATGAGTTTTGCAAAACATTTTGGCCAAAACGTTAAAAGTTGTAGTTTTTAGAGGTTTTTTGAGTTTTTGGTTCGTATGTGCAATTTGATAAAAAAAAGCGCAATTTGGCAGAAAGCTGCGATTTGATCAAAATGATGTGATTTGGCACATGCGACTTGATCAAAAAGGTGCGATTTGATCAAAAATGATGCGATTTGGCACATGCGATTTGATCAAAAGGTGCGATTTGACCTTTTTCAAATGTGCGATTTGATGAAATTGGAAGTGCGATTTGATACAAGCCAATATGCGATTTCATACTTCAAGATGTGCGATTTGGCAGCTTCAAAATGTGCGATTTGATCAATAGAAGTGCGGTTTGATCTAAAGTTTGACTAGTCAACTTAGGCAATTTGACTTATCATTTAGGCGATTTGACCTAGTCAACTTACGCAGTTTGACCTCTTCATTGGGCAATTTGACTTAGTTAACTCCTGCAGTTTGACTACACTTTCAGAGTAGTTTGACTTGTCAACTTCTGTAGTTTGACTAGTCAACTTATGTGGTTTGACTTGAAAATTATGAGGTTTGATTATTTACCCTCCAAAGTCAAATTCTTTTACACCGAGCAAGTCTTATTCCGACGATTATACTTTCATGAACAACGTTATCTAACAATTGTTTACCGTTCACGACAATGTCAATACAACATTTGTCCTAGATTAGACCACATTAATCAAACACACACTTTAATGCTAAAACATCCTATAACAATTAAAAGATTCACTAAAATACAAACGACTATGGATTCGATGAATGAATAACAGTGTATCAACGAGTTGATTGTATCCCTTATATGAGATTGAAGTGGTTCATGAAAGGCGTCTACTTATTTCCTCATCCGAGACTATCCTTATAAGACCTGTCTAAAAACTAAATTATCTAAATAAAAATCTACTAATGAAACTAAAAAATACAGACTACGGTGGGGGTAAAAACTGTCTTAAAATTATAAATAAAATAAACGTAGTTAAACTGTAGAAAACTAAAAAACAGTCAAAAGGGGGGGGGAGGTGGGGGGTTGGGGGGGGGGGGGGGGGAACGAGAGGGTCGGGTAGGAAGCCGAGAGGTGGGGATAACAGGAGACTAGAAGGAGGGGAAGCGAAGGGAAAAGGAGAGGAGAAAAGCTAAGAAAATAAAAAACAAAATCCTAGTGCGAAAGAATAAAGTGGCAGGCGAGTGGCACGGGCATATCATGAAAGGGGGGGGGCTGAGGAGTAGGGACGAGGGTAGAGGGGGGCCTAAAGGGAGAGAAGCGAAGTAAGATTGTAGATCTAGAGGAGGTAGCTGGGAGTTGCGGGCTAGAGTAGGTAGGGCTAACGTGCTAGGCGGAGTGAAGTTCTAGGCAGTGTGCAAGCACAAGGAAGGGGCAGGCAGCGCGGTGAAAGGAGCTGGGACGGCAAGGGGGATAGCGGGGGGGGGGGGGTGGGGAGGGGGTGGGGGGTCGCCGCGTAAACTGCGCGAATGGCGCAAAAAGGGAGATACGGAGGGTCTAAAAGCAAGGAGGCTAGCACGTAAGGACAGACGGGGGGGGGGGGAGGGGGGAGGGGGGGGGAGGGGGGGGGGGGGGGGTGGGGGGGTGGGGGAGAGCTGCAAGGCACACGTGAAAAAATTGAGGTAGGGAACTAGAGACTATTGACGAAAGAAGAGATATAGCCACGAAATAATCCGAATAGGCGTCCGGGGGGTGAAAATAAAATGGAAAAACTACGATGGCTATCGGAGGACTGTCTAACTAGACGATAGCAGGAAGTTAAACTGACCAGAGAAAAGGAATAAGCGCTAGCATAAGAGCTAGCGAGCGGGGAGGGACGGGGGAAAGAAAAACCTAACGTTGTTTCCCCCTAACGGGGTCCAAAGCGTAGCTAAATTAGTAAGGAGCGAAACAACAGGTATCGCGGGGGCGGGCGGGCGGCATCACATGGCCCCCCATGACGGCTGGGACACATAGCCTAGGCACACAGCTCAGCAAAAGCGAGCGCCCAGCCAGCGTGGGGGTTGGAACGCACGCGTCCGCGCGAGGACAGCGGGACCCTGCATATACGACACGGGCGGGGGAGGCGGGCGGGGGCACACCACCCCCACCAGGCCTGAATCACCGCCCGAGCGATCGCACGACTCACTCGGCCTCAGAGTTAATCGCTCGCGTGCCGGGCGGCAGCCACATAGCGCAACGGGACCCTCACTGCACGGCGGGGGGGGGGGCCCCGACCCTGAAGACAACGACCGCCTACCCCCAACACCCGCGCAAGGGCCGGCGGCAGGGGTGCGAAACAAGTCCCCAAAGGGGCTCGGGCGTGCGGAGGGAGGCCTTCACCCCACGGAGGGACACGCAGGACGTCATTGCCTAGGACCAACGCGCAATGGAGGGCAAACGGCGGCAGCCGGGGACCGCGCTCAAGCTACACATCCCGTCCGTCGACCGAGGGGAGGCCTAGGGTCCGGCCCCCAGCACACGGCGGTTACAACCTCAGCGCGGCGCAAAGCGCGGGGCATCGCGGGCCGGCAGCAAACCAATACACAACGTACCCCCATGTTCCTCAAGCCCCCGCGATCTCGTAGTCGATCAATTCAGTGGTGTTGATGGTGTTGGGGTGGTTTGGTGGGGGGGGGATTGGGTGGGTGGGTGGGGGTTGAGAGAGGGGGTAAGGAGATGGGAGAGTGGAGGGGGGGAGATTTATATAGGGTTGGGGATTGGGGGGGTGGAGGTTAATAGGGGTTTAATTGATATGGGGGAGAGGGCTAGGTAGGTAGAAGTTTAGGGTGGTGGAGTGGGGTAGAGGAGGGTGGAGAGGGGGGAGTGTTTGAAGAGCAGTGGGAGTTTGTTTATCGGGGTCAATGCGCTTAATGTAATACAGCTGATAAGAATGAGACTTGGATCATCTACAATACCTTATGTAAGGATTAGATTGTTGAACAGTCACGGGTTATAGCGCTATCACTTAACGAGGGAGATCCATATGAGGAGTGTCTCAGTGTCATACGCAATAGCAGATGTGTGGGATGAGTGTTAGCCGACGGATGGGTAGGCTTTTTCTACATAACTTAAGTGAGGTGTATTGGGTATAAGTGTGTACTAAAAGATTTAGATCTGGGATCACCGTTCTTCAATCGAACAACGCAGTGCAAGCATAAGTAACAAATTTAGTGGGGACTAGGGTTACTTTAAGTAGTTCAAATTGTATAGGTCGGGGTTGGTCCTACCCAGGTGGTCAAAGCAATGAGCCGACAAAACGAGGATGGTAAGTTAGCCGCGACAAAGTTTAAAGGATGAATGTAAACAGCAATTCTCACAGGATAGTTATTGTTCTATTCCAAGAGCAATGGTACTTTGCATAGTCTACGCCAAAAAAATTTAAAGTACTGGTGCACAGCGACGAGCGGATTACGATGGGCAAACATTTCAAGATTTATGTCTTAGTGAAACAAGAACCTCTCGAGTACTGGCGGGGTACATGACAATGAATGGCATCTGAGAGATTCGCAACCATCAATGGGGAAAATCGTGGTAGTATAGTGTGTTTTCGAGTCAATAAAGAAGTGCTATAGTGGCATAATAGGCACTAGATAGTTTGTGAGAGGATTACGTGCAACGGTTATCCTTTGGTTCGCACTTCCATTTGGAATTCGGAGTATTCTACTTCAATTAGAATGGTTTAGGGAGTGAAGTAATCTGCATACTTGTGCAGACAGGTTGATGTCAGGTGAGATTCTTGCATTACCCCTAACGAATATTCACTGAAGACTACTAATAACAAGTAGCAGTAGTATTTGGTGTGGTTTTTCTTCTACAAAATTCCGCTGTGCACGTTAATGACAAATAGAAGATTATTCAAGGTATATCAAAGTTTTAGAATCTGCTCAAGATAGGGATGTTAGTTTGGGGGGAAGCTGATTCAGAAACTTCACCAAAAAGGAGTCTATGAAGAAAGCTTTTCAAGACATGCTGCATGGATTGGGGGAAGTTAATCCAACTCATGCATACTATAATGGTTCTTGTACAAGTAAAGACACTGAAGATCCAAGCTGGAGTACAAGTTTCAAGACCAGAAGACACAGAAGACATCTTCAGCATTGGAAGCACTTTGGAAGACTTTATTTTTTTGTATTTGTACTTGTTAGGAGTATGTCCACATATTAGGGGAAGATTGTTAGCCTTAAAATATGTCGACTTATACGAAATTACAATAGTTTACATAAGGCGTGACACGTAGGGACTAATAATGACAAGTTAGGATAGTTAGGTGTCACTAGGCCTATAAATACCACTCCTATACTTCCATAGGAGGGTGAGGAAAACATTTTATAATCTCATAAGTGTGTATGTTTCTCCTCCTTCTCTCTAGAAACACACACATCT
>BQNB010076882.1:0-18989 GCA_026074375.1 Tanacetum coccineum
CTATACGTGAAAAATTCCCCGTTTACGTGTTGCCTAAGTAGCGTTTAGACCACTATTGCCCGAATTATCATGAACTGTTAATTTCTTGATTGGAGGACCAGTTAGGGAGCGCGAGTGAATAAATAGATCTATTGGGACTAATTATCCCTATCTGGGTAAGAAGCACTTACTAGTTTGAGAGTTCCAAGGACTAACGGATATATGTGATGTCGAAACTAGCTAGGTGGTCTTTGGTCAGACACCTGAAGGGCAAGCCTTTTATAGCATTGTTCATGCTATCTTTCAGTATTAGCTTCGGTGTCATGAGCTTAGCGCAACGTAAATACCTTTTTATGTGAAGTTGTATCTGTTATAACTATCACATACGTTTTGATAAACTTGTGGTCCACATTAATTACGTTTGAAATAAACCTATGATTTCACCAACTTTATGTTGACGTTTTAAGCGTGTTTTTCAGGTACTTAGCTTTGGACATCTCTAATGTGCTATGTGGAGTCTACGTGCAATATGATATCATCTCTCAAGACTTTTCTTATCATTCATACTCGTTGTCTTTAGAAAACTTAATTATGCTTCCACAACGTTTTTAATTTCATTTCAAATCTTGTAAGACTTATCTGTTTTTAATAAATACAACGAGTTATGATTTTCAAAACATCTATTAGTGGTCGTTCTTTGTACTTTGTGTGATGTATATTATGACGTCACGCCCCCGGACACGTGTATTCCGTCCAGGCCCCGTTTGGGGGTGTGACAGATTATGTACCCTTCAGTGCATAACCCGAGCTTCAGATAAAAAAGGGGGGTGTACGCTTCAGTGCGCTTTACCTTCAAGTGAAGAGAAATCTTCTTGTTTTCAAAACAGTTGAATACAATTTTTCAAGAATTTTTCAAAAGGATTTTTCAAAATCTTTTAAAATTATGTGTTCAACACTCCCTCCTCATGTCACTTTCAAAATTCGCATCATTCTTCATAAGTGGATCAATTTTTGAGGGGGAACTTTTTTGGAAACCAAGTTTTAACGCTTTTAGACACATCCTCTCATATCCTCTTTTGTGTGTCTAAAACTTTTCACAACTGTAAATATCTATCAGAAAAGCAAAATATAAAAATATAAAACCTATAAAAGCAAAATATAATATCAAATTTTTTTCAAAAATACCACAAATATTCTTCTCTGACATGTATCTCGACAATCGATAACATTTTCTCACCTAGAAATGTTGATTAATATTAACACGGGTGAATAAATGAAGTTTGAGCGAGAGTTTCAAATGCTTTCAAAACATGTCCTTTTAAATTTTCTCTACGACTTCTAAATAAATGTCAGCTTAGGACTCGGACCTCAAAGAAAGGAAAATGTTCATTTTTGTATATTTATCCTCAACAACGGGAAGTTCATACCTTCTCGGTCTGAACAAAGTCATATAATTATTCAAAGTTTTGAATGCTCAAGAGAAGTTCTAAGGAAATGATAATTAGTACGATAAATCTGACATCATTTTCTGTTGAGCACAATTTTCAAAAAGAAAATTTTCAAATTCTTTCAAAATTGTATGCTCAACACACTCCCACTCCAAGTTTTCACTCTATTCTATCATTGAGGAGGAGTATAATAATTATAAGTTTCATTCTGCATGCTCTCCTGTTCTCCCAAGACTTAGTTAGGCTCATGTGAATTCCAGACATTAACGTGTCTTTAATTCACTAATTGTCAAAAATTGTAACAACATATGCAATCTTTGAGGGGGAGAATAGTGATTAAAATGTGATCAATACGGATTAATAACGGACACGATCTTCAATCTATAAGTGCGTTCCCAAACCTCGCATGTGCAAAACTCTTTCACAATATGGTGCATATGTGTAGGGGAGCTTTTTGGTAGCTCTGAAAACACTCAATGTGTCTTAAATGATTTCTTAAACACGTTGATTGATTTTTATCGAATGGTTTTATGGATCTTCATGGCAATACCCCAAAGGCCGGCCAACTGTTGTTTCTCAAGGAGTTATAAGGCAATATTCGTTACATGATCCAGCCAGAACCGGAGGGATCTACCCAGGAACACTCTATTAGATAGAGTAGAAGTCTTAGGTATGATCGAAAAAAGGAGTAAAGTGAGAAAGGGAATAGTGCCGACTGAGATGGAGCTAGTACTAGAACAAACCCAAAAAGGTATTAGTCATGAAGTCTTGGTAAGCACTGAAGGGGTTGAAGAATGAAAAAGAATTGTAAGGATAAAGGGTGAAAAGAAAGAAGCCCTCCATACAACCCTAGGCAGAAAACGGGTCAATACATAATCTATCGGTAATCACAAAGATGATTCTGATATTGAAGACTGACATCATGGACCTAGTGATGGAATGCACAACCCTCCCTAGCCACTCAGAATCTCTCAAAAGGTTTTTGTTTCATTTCTCACAGAGATCAACACGTTCCTATCACCTTTCTTATTCCGAGATCGTTGATATTGAAAAGGTGGCAGTCCGCTCCGGCCTCCGATTACCAATTAACAAATGTGCACTTATAGAGTCTAGAGCCAACGAGATCCATCAAAAATCTCACAAGGACACAAATTCCAATATAAAAAATGTCGTACTTCATTATACAACATTTGGTATCAAAGAGTCCTACGCATTATCCTGCATTATCCTTGTGATAACTACCAGTACATCAGAGTGATACTTTTAGTATTTAGAATGACGATGGAAATCCTGCTTGAGCCAACATCAAACAAGCTCTTGTAGGTGGCTTGCGAGATTCTATATGAATCAAGCTTGTGTCAACTGGATATCGGTAATGGTCCAGTATATGAATTGACGACTCAATCAGTCAGAAAGTAACTAACTAATTCACTCTTACCGTGTTGTCTGCTTTGAGACGCTTCGGTAATGAGAACAAGCAAGTACAGTGAATCTAATGCAATCGCGTTAGAGGATCTAACACTTTGAGATGGAAACCCCGTTAAGGATATTCTTTTAAATTGAATCTACCTGATCACAAGTACAGTAGTCATACTGTAAAACAGTCCTCACGGAACCGGAGGTTAATGTAACCGAACTTAAGACGAATGACAAAGCCATATTCGTCCATACCTGTTGTTTATCACTAACATTAATTTTCATGTATAAGTGATGGCGTTGCAACCTCGTTTCAGCTAAGTCATGATTCAAGACCTCATGATCATGATCCATAAAGATGAATTCATGATGAAAGCTCAAGTACATGTTTCTAAGTCTTTGACAATCTCTGGTGTACAAGCACTACCTCAAAAGAACATCATCGACAAGAATACTCATGTAGTTCTAGTAATCATGCTAAAGAAAATGTTGAGGGATATTGTTAGCAAGTTTTCAAGACAATGAGCATGAGGATAACGACACAAGATCGCAAGGCGGCATAAAGATTCAAGGATAAAGATTTAGATATCTCAACAGTCAAGACAAATCAAGGCCAAAGACTACGATATCAGTATTTTGTCAAAGTATATCAAGTTAAAGGTCAAGATCCATGATCACAAGCATGCAAAAGGAACTTCAAAAGAATTCCCAAGACAACAAGGTTCCAAGACTAAAGAACAAAACAAGAAGTGAAGCCTTATGCGCAATGACCACCGCTTAGGGGGAGATTGTTAGACCTAGTTTTATATGAAGTGTTGGTCATTAAGACTCCCGAACCTTGTATTAGTCTAGTAAATGTTCCCGGGAATTCTATACGCTAATTGAGCCTAGTTACGGGCTTTAAAGCCCATTAGATATCAAGCCCGGCCTTGGAAGCCCACTTAAACCCAAGGCTAGCCCATGTACTCAACTATATAAAGCCCTCTCCTCATGTGGAGAGGGTGTTGCTCATTTTGTTTTCTCATTAATGTGTAGCCATTTTTCTTTTGTTATTTCTCTCTCTAAAACTTCTCTCTCTACAATTGCTAGTAAATTTCGTGTGCTTGTGTTTGTGATTTGATAAGCCAACAAACAATTAAACTAACAAATATACAAAATATACAGAATATACAAGAATATACACTAATCTAATTAACACTACTCCTAAGGGTTAGATCTAATCTAATGTTAAAAACCAAAACATAAAATAAAAATCAAGATTAAATTTCACTCCCCAGCAGCGGCGCCAAAAACTTGATGTGTCGTTGTATGGTGTATATTTTATGATTCAAGTTTTAAATTTATATTTTGCCGACTTAACCAAAAATAATACTTTTACGGGCAGTGTATCCGGTCGGTGGTAGATTCGTGGTAAGTAGGGTGTCGAACACTTGAAGCGAGGTTAAATCTCTCAATTTATTTATATCTTGGTTATCTAATCTATGTTAATTCTAATCTAAGTCAAACCTATGCTAATCCTATGTAAGTTCTAATCCTAATTCTAACAGGAAAAATGGGGGTTTCAGCCTGAGAGACTGGCACAGGTTTGGTTGGTGACTACAATCAATTCAAGACACTTTAACCCACACCAGCAAATTAACAAAAGATAAAAGAGCGGTCGAGTCTTATGATAGATTAATGTATTAGCCATCATTAATTCGATTAGAACGTTGGTCTGTTTATTCAGTGCAATGATTACTTATCTCAAAGAGGCATATCATTCTTAGACTTAGGCGGGACTTCATCCTAAGACCTAGACACATTAATTATGTCACAATTAAAGCATCCGCATAAAACATCCTTATTACCTGATTATAATCTATCTTAGGGATTAAAGCAATGGTGATCTTGTTAAACCCTAGCTCATAGAGACTTTACCCACTTACTACTTAATGGTAATTTATACACTAGTAGTCCACTTGTCCAACTATCCAATAGAATCAGAACATTATTTGTTGAATTATCTAGATTCACCTACTAGTTAACATGTTCAATAAACTAAAGGCAGTTTCCGTTAACTAGTTAAGCCAGAAGTGTATCCTTAGCACGATTTTAGAAGGACAATACTTGTGATCCTATGATTCTAGATGTATAAATCACTATATGGAGAGCTATCTCGGCATCTAGATTACTTGGTCCGTATCACTAGATCTAGTTGAATGATAGGTGGCATACAAAAGCACGTAAACAAGTATAAATTGATAAACATAAACAAACATACAACGATAAATTAAGCAATCGAGATATAAACAAAACCAAACATTCAGATCTTCATAATAATGGCTAATACCCAAAGGTATTAGCCTTGAAACATCATAATTAATACAAGAGTAATTGTTTTTGCCAAGGTAAACTAACCGAGTTAACAAATGATACCAAAAACTGAACGATTACAAAAGTATAAGAAATTACACGTTGTCTTCTATGGATTGGAATGCGTTGCAAGACCTCTTCTGCTCTTTTTCTCCTATGAAAATTGACTTTTGTGGTTTAGGTATCGAGAATATGATTTAGCACACTTAAAACTCATTTTTGAGTTTTGTATTTATAGGGCCTGGAAGTCGGCTCGATACGGCGTATCCAAGGGATCCAATACGGCGTATTGGTCTTCTCTAGATACAGCGTATTGATCTTCTTTCCTTTGTGGTCTTTGGTGAGTGGAGGCACGAAGGTAGTCAGAATCATTAATCTTCAAAATATCATCGTTTAAGCTCCAGAATGTGCGCCTTTTGCTAATATTCACCAAGTACTTCGTAATTACTACAATTCTCAAATATAAACGATTAAGTAACAATTATTTGGAATAATTATACAAAATAGGTTAAATACATGGGATAAATGATGCTATAAAATAGACGTTATTTGATGTCATCATGAACCCTAGTCATTCTAGCAGATTTTTAGGTCGTTTTTAGGGCCTCAAAACCCTATTGTAACTACCTTCAATCCATGTTTTAATCAAGTAAGATTATTTATCATTAATCATTCAATATGTCTATGTGTTGTTTGATTAATTTATGTTCTTGCTTTCTTTATAATATGCTAGGCTAAACCCTCCTTTGTATTTACTTATGATTGCATGAAACTTAGGTTGTAGATCCTTTTAATGCTGCTTCTTGTTGATGGATGTGCGCGTTAGGCTTTAGAAAACTAGCCATAAGATATTAAATTGGGATAGACGTCTAAGGAAATGCGAGTGTGTAGAAAGGATACCATCGGTAATAGTCTTCATACTACCTTACCCCTAATTTGGTTGATCCCTCTTAAGATATTTCACATGCATTTAATATACTCTTAGGGGCCTTGTAATAGTCTTCGTACTACCTTAGTTGTGCATTGTCTTAACGGAAAATTAAATAGACGGCGGGTTCGTGTAATTCGTTCATGACTTAGGAAATACTTACACAGATCATCACAAGTGTGACAAAGCAACATATCTAGGAGAAGCAATCTGAAGAGTAGTGCATGATTAGGTAAATACATCTTTTTATCATAAAGTTATCACCAGTAGTTACATTATATTTAGTTTAATTAGCTAAAACAAACCAACCTCTCAAAACAATTATATTTACTTGCTTTCTTAAAAATATAAAAACACAAAAAGAATCTTCTCTCAACCCCTTAGAATTCGGTTAGACCGTATTCGAGCCCTCCCAACCTATTCTCGTAGAGAACGATAACAACCCCCCGAGTCTTGCCTTACTACACTACAACGGTTAGGTACACTGCCTAGGGGATTGTAAAGCTTCCTGTGAAGTCTTCAATAGGGACTGGTTCTTCTTCAATAATTTTTCCAAAATAAATTATATTTTTTAAGAAAATATATCTCTAAGTTTTCTTCTATAATCAAAATTATGCTTTTCAGATAGTGTAAAATTTGATCTTTTAATAGTTGTTCTATTTATCATAGTATCTGACATAAAGCCTGATTCATCTTCATTATTACAGATAATAGAAATATCTTCACCTATAAGTGGTGAATTTGTCATACTTATTATAAAATAATCAAACGAGTTAAAGTTTGGAATTATAACTTATTCTTGATTGTTGATTCGGCTTCTGATTGTAGACATAGCTCCGTTAATCATTGACGCATCTCTGATACCAGGATTTTTACTAGCATCAACAATGCAAATAATTCCCATGTGGTTGTTCATACTTGAAAAGTTCATCAACGGAAGCATAATCATTTTGAAAATATGAATTCATAAATAGTAGGGGTCATTTGAATGTGATATTGATTCTAATTCACAAGAGAATGGTAGGGGCTTTTGAAATAATGATCAATTGTATGATCAATTGTGATTCGTGATAGTTATTGTTGAAGGATAATCTGCTATTCAGAAACTTGAAGTTTCAACAGATAAAGCAAGAGCATTCAAAGCTTAAAACTTGGAGAGAATTAACTTATTCAAAATTCGCACGCCTTGATTACTGAGGCGAGACCTCTATTTATAGTACAATAAAGTAGATGCAATAGTGGCATCTACAAAAGAGAACCTACTTGATGACCGATACGGGTCACTACCTTATTTTCTATTTACGTCACTGCTTACAAAACATTTAACCTAACACACTACATGGCCCATATGGCCTATAGACATTACATTATTGCTTATTTACATCATTTCTTACATCACTTAATATTTATATGATTACAAAAAAATAAATCACACCATAAAGAGAGAGGGAGACAAAGAGACGGAGAGAGAGAGAGAGGGAGAGAGAGAGAGGGATAGAGAGAGAGAGAGGGAGAGAGAGAGAGAGAGAAAAGGAGATGGAGAAAGAGAGGGAGATGGAGAGGGGAAGGGGATAGGGAGAGATAAGGAGAAAGAGAGAGAGAGAGAGAAGGAGAGAGAGAGAGGGAGAGAGAGAGAGAGAGAGAGAGAGAGAGAGAGAGAGAGAGAGGGGGGGGGAGAGGGAGACATAAAGAAAGGGAGAAAGGGAGAGAGTAGAAGAGAGAAAGAAAGAGGGAGAGAGGGAGAGAGAAAGGGAGAGAAAGGAAAAGAGAGAGAGAGAGAGAGAGAGAGAGAGAGAGAGAGAGAGAGAGAGAGAGAGAGAGATAAGGAGAGAGGGAGAGAGGGGGTGAGAGGGAGAGAGAGGGAGAGAGAGGGAGAGGGAGAGAGAGAGTGTGAGAGAGAGAGAGAGAGAGAGAGAGAGAGAGAGAGAGAGAGACCTGAGCTTGTTGTAGTCGGTCCTAAAAAGAGAAAATTTCTGCTTACTTGCTATATCCTCGCGTCCTTGCATGGCTCGTTCTTCGCTTCCCCCTCTCACCCAAACCATATGGAGTATAGCCAAGTGGTAAGGCATCTGTTTTTGGTACCGGAATGCAAAGGTTCGAATCCTTTTACTCTAGCTTCTCAATAGATAAAACAAGCTAAAGAGAAAGAAGCAATAGAAAAAAGAGAAGGGAAAAGCTATAGTTAAAAAAATAGCAGCGACACTCTTCCTTTTATGTTCTTTTTAGCGCTCCCCCTCCCTAAGGGGGGAGCAAAAATACCAAGCTTTCAGATTACAATAATAGATGGCTATCAACTATAATTCTCCTTTCTTAAAGAAGTGACACATTAGCATCTCATAATACCAACTTTTATAATGTCGTATGTGATCAATGAAACTATCTTCATAAGTGCTTCCTAAAGAATAGTTAGCCTGCTAGATCACATGAAAGGCATCTAGCAAAGATAGATAAGAAGGCATTGATTGAACGGTCCAATCTAGAGGCACAGATGTGTTGGGCAGAAACAATGCACCTCCGCGGCGAACCCCCAGACAAACTATCTAAGATTAGGGGGAGATCCTCAATAGTGATGACCCTTTCACTCTTCCACGGACTGATACATTTATCAAATGCTCGTACAGGAAAGTTGACTCCTGGGTCTGAAACCTAGGGGTTGCTTCGAGAAATCCTTTCTTTCTCGTCTACTCAAGGGGGTGCGGATACACCTACGCGGATTAAAGGTGACAGTTACAAGAATGGTGGGGAAGTTAACAGTACCCGATGACATTCAAGGCTGGATGTACCAAGGGAGAGAGGGAGAGAGGGGGAGAGAGAGGGAGAGAGGGGGAGAGAGAGAGGGAGAGAGAGAGAGAGAGAGAGAGAGAGAGAGAGAGAGAGAGAGAGAGAGAGAGAGAGCTCGTGGTTTGCATGTTTATCCTTTGACGAGTCTTTTTAGTTTCTGTTTGCTGGAGGAGAGTTGAGTAAGTGTGACGAGAGAGAGATGAGACTGAGTTCTTTGTCTATCACTTTGAGAGTGAGATGAATTGGGATGATCGAGCAGTTGAGTTGAAGAGACGAGATTGAGGAGAGACGAAGTTATAATGATGGATGACGGAGAGGGAGGACTGATTTGAGAGTCTGCTTTGAAGGCTTGAGTTTGTGTGAGGAGTTGATATTTGGAGGGAGGAGATTGAGAGTGAGGGAGGGGATGGGTGGGAAGAGAAGGAGAGAGGGATGAGAGGGAGGAGTGAGAGTGGGAGAGAGAGGGAGAGGGAGAGAGGGTGAGAGAGAGAGGGGAGAAGATGAGATCGGGGATTGCTTAATTTTTTTGGATAGATTAGATTTGAAAACGTTGTTTGATGCTAGCGCGGCAGAGTGGTTAACTTAGATTGACCAGAGTAGTCTGTGATGCAGAGAGTGAGGAGAGAGATGATCATGAGATGAGAGAATACTTCTTTTGAACTCGAGAAGAGAGTTGAGAATTATGACAATGAGAGAGAGAGGTGACGGGACTTGACGAGATGACGGTCGAGGAGATGAGAGAAGAGCCGAATGAAAGAGATTAGATGAATTGTGTGATCTTTAGGATAAAAGAGAGGAGAGAGATATTTTCTGTTGAGGTGATATGGGTACGGTATTTCGAACGGGGACTGATATTTGGAGGGTGAGAGCGAAGAACTATTGAGGTCATCGAGATACGGACTTTCTATTCGGATTAGACCCCCGATGAATTTGTTACAAGGGATTATATGTATTTCACGAAGAGTGCGACGACGAGAGAGAGAGAATAGGTGAGAGAGGTGATAAGGATGAGCGGCGAGAGTTGAGAGAGGGAGAAAGGAGAGAAAGAGTGAGAGAGATAGGGGGAGAGAAGCAAGGGAGAAAGGGAGAGGAAAAGGAGAGAGAGAGGGATAGTGAGGCAGAGAGAAGGAGTGATGAGAGGGACTGGAAGAGATGGATAGAGAGGGAGATGGTGATGAGGGAGAGGGAGAGAGAGATGAGAATGTGACGGATGAAGAAGTGATGAGAGAGATTAGATGAGAGAGAACTGTAAGAGATGAGAGGAGATACGACCGAGCATTGGATGAGAGAGTGGGTATGGCCTTTGAGAGACGAGACCTAGAGAGGAGAGAGAGGAGAGAGAGGTGCATGAGAGCGCGGAATAGAGAGCGAGTTAAGAAGAGAGCACCGGGAGAGGTGATGCGACCAAGCGAGCAAGAGAGAGTGATAGAGAGAGAGGAGAGAGAGGAGATCCGAGAGGAAATTGGATTTCATTCTTAGATGTTAGTGCGGACGACGGAAAGTCCTTTAACTGAGGAGAATGATGAGGTGATGTGTGTTGAGGGCCCTAGTTGCTGGACGATCAGCTCGAATAGAAGGGACTAGAGATATCGTCGATTCGGAGATTGATGCGACGCTGATACGAGAGAGAGGAGGCGGAGGAATGAAGGGCAGCGAGTGATTTGAGGAGATGTGATGGACGGAGACTGGATGGAGCTTTGCGGACGGTGAATCACTGTAACGATGTCGGAGTTCCGGAATAGGGAGTTTTTTGACACCGATTATGAGATAGAGAAGATCGAGAGAGAGAAAGGTTGAGAGAGATAGAGAGAGAGTTGAAGAGAGCGGAAAAGAGCAATAGAGCGCAAAGAGAGAGAGAGAGAGAGAGGGAGAGAGAGGGAGAGAGAGAGAGAGAGAGAGAGAGAGGAGAGCGGAAGAGCGGGAGAGAGCGAGAGTGCGTAGCAAGTTGAGAGATGAGAGGAGCGATGAGGGAAGCGAGGAAGCGAGCAAGAGAGTGAGAGAATGGTGAGGTAGGAGGGAGGGAGAGTTATTGGAGTTTGGTGGAGAGAGATGATGAGATGAGAGAGAGAGAGGGGTTTTGAGTTGAGGTACAAATAGATTGGTCAGATTGATGACCCGTGTTGTTGTTAGGTTTTATTATCGTTTTTCATTTTGGTATTTCGGTCTTCTGAGAAGAGAGAGAGAGTGAGAGACAGTGGAGTGAGCTGATAAGAGAGAGAGAGAGATGGATGAGGAGAGCAGAGTAGCGAGAGGACGGAGAGTAGATGATGACGATGACGGACGTAACGAGTGGAGAGCGACGTGGGAGAGAGAGTGAGAGAGAGAGAGAGAGAGAGAAGCAGAGAGATACGATAGTGAGAGAGAGAGAGAGGACAGCGCGGTCGGAGCGAGACGACGATGATGAGGGATTGGGACGATTTTGGAGGGCTTGGATTTGGATCGGAGGAGAATGCGAAGCCGAAGAGATGGTCTCGTTGGGGGGATTGAGACCGTGATTGCGGGAGAGAGAGAGAGAGGGGACGGTGTGGGTGAGAGAGAGTGAGAATTGGATTTGATGTTGAGACGAGACGAGGAGAGAGAGGTGAGAGAGAGAGAGAGATAGTTCGAGAGGACGAATTGAACTGAGAGAGATGAGAGAGGAAAGAAAAGATAAGAGGTGAGAGAGGAGAGAGGAGTGAGGTGAGAGATGAGGAGAGAGAGTGCGAAGAGAGAAGGAGAGAAGAGATCGGTTTTTGAGTTGTCCCGAGGAGAATTGAATGAGAGACGGAGTTGACTGACGACATGCAAACGATACCATCCCCGACCGCCGTACAATAGTATATATAGAGTTTGTCCGTTATGTTGTGATCTATTTTTTGATTGATTTGTTATATGAGGATACGATGTTATTTTGACCTAGAGGAGAGGGCTAAGACTGGCTACTTTTGTAGAGGAGAGAAAAGAGTGAGAGAGAGAGGAGAGACGAGAGAGGAGGGATGAGGACGGAGGTGGAGAGACGACCGATGATGTAACCATTTTTATTACGAGGATGATGTGTTTAGCCTTCATACCCCCCCCCCTACCCACGACCCCGCACAACGCAACGACGCACGGGATCACGTGCCTTGGTGGGACAGATTCGATGAATGTGACTTCAGTATGGGGTGAACGGGGGAGGCAGGGCATCGTGCACTCCCTGATAATCCACCGCAGAGAGAAGAGAGAAGAATGAGATGCGAGCGAACGTGCGAAAGAGAGCGAGAGACGAGAGAGGAGACGAGGAGAAAGAGGAGAAATTTTGTAGACTTGAGATAATTTGATTGAGAGACGGGAGTAGATGATCAACCCAAAACCAGAGACATAAGAAAAAATAAGAGACTGAAAAAGAGAGAGAGAACCGCCATCCTTGAACATGGGCCGATTCAAGAGGATGGCAACAAAATTTTTTTTTTTTTGCTTTACATACCCCTTTTTTTAAGTACTGATGTATGAACTACCCCCAGGCATCACCCCATCTCCCACGCCCCCGAGAGAGAGCGAATGTTGTTGAGTATTTGGTGGGGCGCATCGATCAAGAAGAGACAACGGGCGGCAGAGAGAGCAGGGGAAGAATAGAGAATGATGTAGAGTATTGAGATTATGGCTGAGTACAGGTGAGAGTAGTGAGGCCTACAAGCAGAGAAATTTGATGATGATGGAGTTGTTGAGAGAATACTGTATAGAGTGTTGTATTATTTTCGTTTGTAGAATGGGATGAGGGGGAGGGGGGGGGGAGGGGAGGGGAGATGGGGAGGGGAAGGGGGAGTTGGGGTTGTGTGCGCTGTGGTTTGTGGTGATGTAAAGTGGATACTTACGGGGGCGCCTGGCCCGCACAGGGGGGGGGGAGGGGGGAGAGGGGGGGGGGGGGGGGGGGGGGATAATGGGGAAAAGGGAGGCGCATCGAACAAGCTTGGTTGGTGTGTCGGGTTAATGGTGTAATGTTTGAAGTGTGGGTGGAGAGGAGTGGGGTGAGTGAAGAAGTGAGTTAGCATCGCATAGAGAGAGATGAGAGCTGGAGTATAAGAGATAAGAGAGGAGAAGATGAAGAAGGAGAGAAGAATGAAATTCTTGAGCTCGAGCTTAAAAAGAGTACGCTGTTCAGTGTACTCATACAGTATAGAGAGAGATGAAGTTCTCACCTGGTGATATAATAGGGTTTCCATTGTCTAATTCTTGATGGTTGAGGGGCTGCGAGTTGCTGAGAGTGTTGAGAAGGAAGAGCAATTGGATTCAGAACTATGGGGCAGGCACCGGAGAAGAGGAGAGAGTATTAGTTGGGGTGCTGATGGGAGGGAGAGTAAAATAGCGAGGTTTGGATAGAGATGGGAGAAGGTAAAACTGGGAAGACTGTGATTTGACGAGTAGACGATCGAGAGAGTATGATTCTGAGACGGAGAAGAGCAGAGAGAGAGAGTTTGAAGAGATTGAGAGGAGAGAGAGGGGGAGGGACAGACGATTGAGCACAGATGAGAGAGAGAGTAGGCACATGCTATAAACACTATTCTAAATCAGTCACCATCCAGGATACTAACAAGCTCTAGATACCAACTAACGCAGAACGGAAGCGTTCTATAAACCCCAGCTAGGGTTCAAGACGAGTCACAAAGGGATAAAAGACTAAAGTCTTGATTTTATTGATAATTGAATATTGAATGTTGAATGACTAAACAATAAACTCATGCCTTATATTTAGAAGGGAGCCAAACTTGAGGAAAAAGTCAACAAGATTATTCTATAATAAATAAAATATGGAAACCAAATAAAAGTTAATAAACAAAATATGGAAATCATATTTTGTTATTAATATTAAAATTAATGGTGTCTTCATATTTAAAGCTACTTATTTTTGGCAGTACCCCTTACTTTTGCCACGCTCTAGGTGATCCATATATTCCTCTGCTAGCTCTTGAATCATGTCCTCATCATTCCCTCTCTCTTTAGAAGAACTCGTCCTTGACTCCTTTCCCTCCTTCACGTCCTCGGAGTCAAACTCAAAAATATCTGACACATTGAAAGTCTTCGAAATACTCATAGAATTTGGCAAGTATACCACATAAGCATTATCATTAATCTTTCAAAGCATTTTGTATGAACTATATTTCTTTAGATGTAGCTTGCAATAAGTTCCAACTAGAAAACGTTCTTTACGAAGAAACACCATTACCTCATCTCCCACTTGGAATAACTTCCCGTGACGATGATTACCCGCTGTAATTTTATACTTAGCATTTGATTCGGTAATTTTGACTTGAACCACCTCATGAGTAGCTTGAACTTCTTCCGCCATCCTATTTTCTTGAAGCTACAAACCACACTATTATAAGCAAATTCAGCTTGTGCCAACGACACATGCCAAAGTTTAGGCCTTTCCCCATACAAGCAACGTATCATATTTTCCAATGTGCGATTAACTACTTTAGTTTGACCATCCGTTTGAGGATGAGCGGTACTACTAAAATTTAAATATGTACCCAATCGTCTCCAAAGTGTCAACAAAAAATGAGCAAGTAACTTACTACCCCGATCCAAAGTAGTAGACTTTGAAACTCAATGCAAACGAACCACCTCTTGAAAGAACAACCTCGCAATATGTTCCGCATCCACAGTCTTCTTATAAGGAATGAAATGCGATATCATTGAAAACCTGTTAACAACAACAAGCACAAAATCGACTCCTCGTTAAGTGAGAGGAAGCCCAAGCATAAAATCCATCAAAATATCAACCCAAGGACTCTCAGGTATGGGCAACGACATATAAAGACCTGCATTTTGTGCTTTACCCTTTCCTTCTTGACACACGACACATCTCTTCATGAAAGCTCCAACATCCCTTTTAATATAGGCCAATAAAATCGGCTTTCTACGCTAGCAATGGTCTTATCTCGACCTAAATGTACACTCAATCTGCCACCATGTACTTCCTTAATCAATTGACTCTTAAGGGAAGTCTTTGGAAGACACAAACAATTACCTTTAAAGAAATAACCGTCAAGTAAAAGAAACTCACCCCGATGTTGTTTGATTTCGAGCTCCATCCAAGTGTCACCAACATTCCCTCACTTGAAAAGAACTCGCCTCTGGAGTTCTAAATTTCAGGGCTTCATCAACTCAACACCTTCTCTGAAGAACCTTAACTTTAGTCGGCTTAACTTCTCATCCACTAAAAAACTTACATAAAAATAAAAATAAAAAAAATTAAAAAAAATAGTTCTATTTTATAACACGCCTACTATACTCTGATGATTAACCTATGACCCCAAACATCGGGTTGTGTGCTCCTTATCAATGACCACCAATTTTTCAATTGTAGTAAAAATAGCTTATTTGTTTGCCATTGAAATACTTAATTTGATTTTTGATAATCACCCTTAAAATTAACCCATAATCTAAATCATGAACGTTTAAATCATGGACGCATTCGAATCTATTTTTAGCTCACAACTAAAACATTTCACATCATCATCATCATCATTAAAACCTATAATTCCTTAAGGATTTTCTGATAAGGACAATAAAAATTAAGTCTGCAAGCTTGTGAAGTCCCTTTATGGACTTAAAAAAGGCCCTTCGAAAGTGGAATAAGAAACTTGTTAGTGTTCTCAAGGAAAATGGGTTTGTTCAGTCTGTTAATGATCATTCTTTATTTACTAAATCTAAAAATAACAAGTTCATGGCTCTTCTAGTTTATGTTGATGATATTGTTATCACTGGAAACTGCGTGGATGAAATTAATAAGTTTAAAGTATTTTTGAAGTCTAAGTTTAATATCAAAGACTTGAGCAATCTTAACTATTTTCTTGGTATAGAAGTTCTTAAAACTGGAGATGATTTATGTCTTTCTCAAAAGAAATATTGTCTTGAATTGCTTAAAGAGTATGGTTTGTTAGGATGTAAACCTGTTTCTACTCCTATGGGACCAAACTCTGTGATGTCTTATATTTCTACTAGTGCTAATCCTTTACTTGATAATATCACTGGATATCAAAAACTGCTTGGCAAATTGATATATCTAACTCATACTAGACATGATATCTCTTACTCAGTTCATTGTCTTGCATAATACATGCACTCTCCTCTTAAATCTCACTTAAATTGTGCATTGAATGTTCTGAGGTATCTTAAGAATGCTCCAGGTAAAGGTATCAAATATGTTCATTCAGATTGTGAAAACAATCTGAAAGGTTATAGCGATGCAGATTGGGCAAAATGTTTAAAAATCAAGAAGTAAGTCACAGGTTATTGTGTATTCTTTAATAACTGCTTACTTTCTTGGAAAAGTAGGAAACAAAATAATTTATGCAAATCTTCCACAGAAGCAGAATACAGACCTATGTCTTCTGCTGCTTGTGAGATAATTTGGATTCAAAAGCTGTTATATGATATTAATGTGAAAGTGACTCTTCCTGTTAATCTTTTCAGTGATAATTAATTTGCATTACAACTTGCTGTAAATCCAGTTTTTCATGAAAGGTCTAAACAGTTTGAGATAGATGTTCATTTTATTAGAGAAAAAAATTGCAAAAGGTGTTTTGAGTACAAAAAAGATTTGTTCTTCAAACCAAATTGCAAACATCTTTACTAAATATCTTCCTATGTATCAACATAAATTTCTTTGGGAAAAAATGAAAATGTATGATATGTTTAGTAGTCAGATTAAGAGGAAATGTTCAAATAAGCAAAAATAAGCTTATTAGTTTGTCTACTAAACTGCTTATTCTATCCTTAGCTTATTCTCTGGCTCTTGTATTTTTATGTTTTGCAAAAATAAAGTTAAGTGTCAATATGTCAAACAGGGAAACTTGTTATGTTGGTGATGAGTTTGATGTTGCAAGTGCAGGACACTTAATTCTAAGGGACCAAAAGATGTAACGATTGTGGTATATAATCCCCTAACCTGGATTTGGGTTTTACCTAATTTTTTTTTCTCTCTTTCTTATTCTCTCTCTCTTTACTATTCTTTCTCTCTTTTCTCTCTCTCCTTTGTCTTGTCTCTCTTCCCTAATTTTATGTCTCTCTCTCTGATGAGAACATAATTCAAGAGCTAGCAGAGGAATATAGAAGAATATATAGATCACCTAGAGCGTGACAAAAGTAAGGGTACTGCTAGGAGTGCTAGGAGTAATGTTATTGCTAAACATAAGTAATCTTACTCCTAAACATACTGAGTTTGCTAGGGTTTGGGTTGGGCCTTCACAAGTAACCCAACTAGTGTTTTCTTTTATGTCGTGACTTTTTTTGTTTTCTGATGAGGTGTCATTTTATACACTATTTCAGGGTCATTTAACCCCCTAAATCATGCAAATATGCCTAGATTATGTGCTTAATCGTTTGTTTTCAGGTTTTTAGCACTTGGATAACATTTGGAGGAAATACACGTGATTTGGGCTCATTTGGAGAAGAAACGGACAAGATTATGGACCAACACCAAATCTATGAAGAAGTATTGTTCACAGAGCATGGAGACGGCGTCGCAGGCATAAAGCGATGCCGTCATGATCTATCCAGTGATGACATCAGAGATCTAGCAACGGCGTCAGAACGTGGCCGACTTAAAGAGGATCTAGAATCATTAACGTAGTGACTGCGTCAGGACTTCAACGCGACGCCGTCGCAGCGATATCTCTATACATACAAAACCGATTTAAGGTTTTAAGTGTGTAACTTTGTATAACTTTAGGGAGACAAACCATAGTCTCTGTAGCAGCATTAATCATTCAATATGTCTATGTGTTGTGTGATTAATCTATGTTCTTGCTTTATCCTTAACATGTTAGGCTAAACCCTCTTTTATATTTTCTTATGATTGCATGAAAGTGGATTGTAGATCCTATTACTGTTGCTTCTTGTTGATGAATATGCGCGTTAGGCTTTAGAAAACCAGCTTTTGTCCGTATGGCTGTTGACACGTTTAGGGAAATGCGAGTGCGTAGAAAGGATACCATCGGGTAACAGTCTTCATACTACCTTACCCCCTTATATGGTTGATCCCTCTTAAGATATTTCACATGCATTTAATATACTCTTAGGGGCCTTGTAATAGTCTTCATACTACCTTACTTGTGCATTGCCTTAACGAAATATTAAATAGACGACGGGTTCGTGTAATCCGTTCATGACCTAGGAAATACTTACACAAACCATCACAAGTGTGACAAGGCAATGAGATTAGGTGAACCACTCTGATAAGTAATGCATGATTAAGTAAATACATTTAACTATCATAAAGTTATCACCAGTAGATTAGATATTAGTTTAGTTAATAGTCAAACAAACCAACCTCTCAAACTATAGATTTACTTGCTTTCTTATAAATATAAAAACACAAAAATAATCTTCTCTCAACCCCTAGAATTCTGTTAGACCATGATCAAGCCTTCCTAACCTATTCCCCTAGAGAACGATAACAACCCCCGAGTCTTGCCTATACTACTACTACAACGGTTAGGTACTCTGCCTAGGGAGTTGTAAAACTTCTTGTTGAAGTCCTACGACGACCGCATCAAGTTTTTGGCGCCGCTGCGTGGGGAATAGTTAGGTTTTGATCAGAGTTTAACTTAGTTCTACTCGCTTGAATCCTTTCAAGTGAGACTTTAATTCCGTATATTTGCTTTCTCGTAGTCTATTATTTCTTTGTGTTAATTGTTTCGTAGCCCATTCTCATCAACCTCCATGGGAGACGAGAATCTTATTCGTACTCTTGGAGATTACTCCAAACCTAGCCACGAAGGCTACAGGAATACCATTGAGCTCCCCATAGGGAACAACGTGGTACCTCTTCGATCCGACACCATCCGGTTGGTGCAAAACGGATGTTTATTCCACGGACTTCGGTCCGAGGATCCAAACCAACACCTCAAGGATTTCTTAAAACTTGTGGACTCACTTGACCTTGACGGTGCAAATAGGGAAAGAACGCGACTGCGTTTATTTCAATTTTCCCTTCGCGATCAAGCTAGAAATTGGCTTGAACATCTTCCAGCAGGATCCATCACCACATGGGAGGATCTTACTACTTGTTTCCTTGCTCAATTCTTTCCACTAGGAAGGACTGCAAAACTCCGAAATGA
>BQNB010076882.1:20515-31017 GCA_026074375.1 Tanacetum coccineum
TGGTTTGATCAAAGGATGCTCATACTCTATGTGTTATTTAAGAACTAGTGAAGTAAAAAAATGTTTGCATGAGCTTCAAAGCTCAATATAATAGACCTTGATGCAATCTATCTGGTATAGAAGTTCAAAGATAATCATGATGTTTGATGAAATCCATTTGGGATGTAAGTTAAAAGAAACAAAAATCTTTAATAAAGATCTAAATATAAAGAGATGTTAATACTTGAAGATTTAGTCATGTAATGATTGAAAACGATTCTACCATAGTCTAAATATAAAGAGTTGTTAATACTTGAAGATTTAGTCTATCTAGAGTCTTGATGTAATCAAGGCGTATACCACATGTGTAATACAATTAAATATCACAAATATTTGACAAAAAAGTTTTATTGAGAAAGTGGAATACGTAGGTTATCGTATTTGTAGAAATCTATAGATTGAGTAAAGCTCATATGCTACGAGGGTTCGAATTTTAGATCTATAAGTCAAAATTGAAAGATAATAAGTTTGTAGATCATGAGTAAAATCTCGTGTTGCTTTGATATGTTCAGGTAAAGTTGGAAGATACTTTACATGAGCAACAATTAACTGAGTTAACACTTGTTAAATAAAGATCAAATTAATGTACTTTAGCTGAAAGTCCCTAACATGACCTAATCAGAGGAGCTTAGAGTTGAGCAACAAAAGTGAAAGCATGGGAAGTTAATTTGGAGCATTTAGCTAAAGAGTACAAAGCATGACAAGAATTATAGATCCGAAATAATCTACGGTAAAGAGAATTCCCAGTATTGCAAGATATAGTGGGAGGTATCAAGATCTTGTACAAATGTACATTTCCTAATAGGGCAAGATATTTTGGCATGTGGAACGTGTAGATCTTGAGTTGTTGTGAACAAACAAGAAAGCTATGTAACTTCAAGAGTTTAAAGTTGGGGATTTCAGATTAGTAAACGCGCTACTACATCATGGTTTCAAGTGCTTGTATTGAAGTTCTCATTAACTTAGGAGAATTAGCAATAAGGAGTCACGGTTCTTATTTGTTAGATAATTTCATTTCACTTAAGTGTAAAATGAAGTGCATCATGAATTAATAAGTTCAAGTATGTTATGATTTAGTTGAGTCTATGAATAATCTAGTATGACTAAATCACTCGTACCACACTCACTTAGATCCATTGACTGGAAGACAATAATGAAAGAATTCAGAAGTGAGGATCAAGGGTCCTAGAAAAAGATTAGTTACAAATATTAAAGTAATGATTACTCCCAGAACTTTCTCATATGAGCTTAATCAATCTTCAAGAATAAGAAGTGGTGTCGTGGACTCGTGCAAATCGGACAAGACATTACTACGATATTTCATTTATCATATTTTGAATCTATAAATGAAAGACATTTCATTCTAAATGGGTTTATAGTTGCTTATCATTGAGGGTGACCCAGATAAGGGGACCAACTATTGTGAAAGTTATGATACTCCAGGGAGTGTATCAAGTTTCATATGCATTTTACGAGGTAAATGTTGGACCTGACCAAGATCGAGAAGTGACCACCTAGATTAATAAATTAATGGCGTTCTCAGATCGTGGAATATTATCCTATTGACGTGAGATGTTAGATCATTGAGTTTGGTCTTTCACTGGGGTTTGGCTTAATTTACAATTGTTGTGTGAAAGCGTAATGTTGTGTGCTAGTGTTGGATTCAGTGGGAGGTAATGATGAATGATATAATGATCGAAAGCAATTTTGTAACTCTAAGTTGAAATAGACTAGAGAGGTTATTCTTTCGTGCGCCTTGTGGTGAAATGATCTGTGAGAGCATAACCATACGACAAGTGTTTGAGAACACTATGGGAGACAAATCATTCACGGTAACAAGAAAAGACGAAAGTATTTTGAGATTAACATATCCATGTCTCGTACTTTCTAAAATATCACAAAGTGAAAAGGGATATAGTTATTTACCTAAACTTAGCCAAGGTGTTCTTGGAGTTATTGTAAATCACTACGCATGTATTGAATCGGTTTCTATGAACTGGGTATGTTTTGCTAGTAATCTCTTGGTGTTGTAAGAGTGGTTCTCATGTTTGCACAAGCGTGAGTCTAAAATTATTTGTATGCAGAGAACAACATCTCTCATAATTGGTAGTGACAGAAATGTCGTTGCGTCAAACCAGTGCACACTAAAAGGAACACGTAAGCAGAAATAAGAAAAGAATGACATAATGAAATGGAAATGAAGAGGAAATGAGAATATGGAAATATTCTCATAGAGGGGTAAAACGATAATTAACCATGTCATATAATATCAGGGATAAATATAATTAAAGTATAAAAGACAAAACCATAATCTCTTAGGGATGTGTAGGTCGACCGAATCTCATAGGGGGAATAAGTTTGACATCATAGAAAACTCGTGTACTTATGACTAATTAAATGGTTTCATGATTATATTAAGATTCTACCTTGGAAGCCTATAAATACAAAGACACTCTAAGTGATTCATAATCAATCCTCTAAACCCTAAAATCTCCCTCCCTTGACCTCTCCTTTAAATTCGTTCGATCAACCCAGAGGATCAAAACCCTTTGGTCGATCCCCTTAATCTACCTAAAGTCGACTCTTAAAGTCAACCTACCTAAACAACTTGGTTTCCCATGTTTTGTATTCTCATAACTTGCATATGTTTGTATCCCTAGTTCTACATGTACAATACAAGTGGATACATGGCGCAAAAATGGTGATTCTTCCCTAAGAAACCCTAAAGAAGTCAACCGAATCATCAAGAAGATCAAGAAGGTGATTTCATGCTGATTAAAAAGGTATTGGAGCTTATGTAATTGCCAGATTAATTAAGTAATCCTAAATACCCTTTATACTTGTTAGATCGGGTTATATAACTGATTACGTGATCTATTATTGGGGTTTTGGTTTGCATATCCTTGTCTACTTATTTTCCAATGTACACGTTTATTTGTCATGCTGGTGACTACCAAAAACTTACAATCCCATGCTTTGAGAAACCCATGACCTCGTTGGTCACGGTTGGTACCCTCTTTTTGAGACCAAGCCACCACTTCATAGGCCATCACTCCGAGATCATTGGTCACGACTATGTTAGTCACGGTTGACACACTTCTTTTTACATGGGATACCAACGTATCCCATACTACAATATCTATTAGGCCACCACTCCATAGATTGTTCTGTTTCAAGCAAAGGATGCCCACTAACATCAACAATTTGACATGAATAGAACCTAAAACATGTGAATATATAAGAGCAAGGGGTGTGTGAAGAGTTCCCTCGCCGAATCCAAGGTGGTAAGCCACTCGGCAGTGCCGAGTGCTCGCCACCACACCACTGGTGCTCGCCGAAGTTGGTTTCGCCGTCTACACGACGAAGAAACGGACAAAACAAAAAATTCCACCGTTTCATTCAACGGTTAGGTTTTTAAATTTTTAGATATTTTTATTTTTTTAAATTTATACCCCCCTTTACTATTTATATCTCTTCAAAATTCAAAATAACGCATAATTTTTCACACACTTTCTCTTATACTCTCTTAACTATCCCCTTTAAATTTCAAAATAACAACCCATTTTCACAACTATGTCTACTGAACCAATCGATGACGACTACATCAAGAACTTGTAACTGATGTCGAACTGGCTAACAATTTGTTGCATGAGTTGAATCGGTACCTAGAGATTGTGTACCCGTGCTCCGAAATTATTGAGGGTGGAAGTGCTGCTTGATCATCTCCTCATCAAGTACGGTTTCAGTACTCTGGAAAGGGCGAGCTTTGCTGATATGACAAACTCAAACAACTTGGTGGCAGTTAGGACCGAATTGCTACGATCCATTGCTGACAAGGAAGAAATGATTAACCAAACAATGTAATGGTTCGAATTATGTTTTAGTTATTTTATTTTGTATTTTATATTCCGTATGTTATTTGTTATCGTACGTGTTTTAGTTTCGAATTGTATTTTTATTTTTTGTATTGTATTTTAATTTGAATAAATGAAATTTATTTTGTTTTGAAAAATGGAAATAAAATAAAATTGTAGGTGGGACCAAAATAGCTAAGTTGTGGTGTGTTGTGAGTGAGAGGGTATTTTGAGGTGTTTTGTCGAAATGACGTGGCACCAAGTAGGGCCTAAATGGCTAACATTTGCTCTTCACCGCGCCTAATGCTCTAAGCATGTGCCATGAGAAATTCAACCAAAACTTTTAACATATTTGATAGTTGAAACCAAGGTTCTAAAAGGCACACTATGACGCCGCTAAAGCCTCGCAAAGGCGTGAGGTGTGACCTTCACGCTACGCAACAGACCAAGACATAGGCTTAAGGCGTGACGTGAGATTAGAAGTGAAAAAACGTGCGATAAGGCATAATGCGTGGAGGTTTTTTGAATTCAATTTCGATAAAAAATATTTTTTTATAGAAATAAAAAAGATTAAATGCAAATATAGTTTCTTGACTTTATTTCTTGTGTATGACACTTATAAACTCAATATATTTGAAATATGATATAAATATATAAATTTATAAATATTTTCATATTTTGTGCCACTTTAAGTCACGCCTTAAAAAACACCATGACTCGCCATGGCTCTTAAGACGTGAGGCTTGACTATGACGCCACGCCACGCCTCACGCTATTTATAACATTGATTGAAACAATAGATAAACCTAGCCATAAATAAACAATTGAAGCTAAGCGCAATACTAACTTCAACATTTTCTGTTTAAAACTGCATATAGCCATGTTGTTTAAAAAAATGTGACTTTTTTTTAACGGCGATATATTAAAAAGAAAACTGGCAAGGTGCTAGGAAACAATTACAAAAGGGTTGATAGAGTTTTACAAGGATCATAAATCCACTCTATCCAATTAGGAATAACTCTTTTTTGTCTACTTTTAATCCAACTATATGAAGAAAGTTTAATGTTGTCGAGGATTAGATGCTTTTTGGGTTGCTTCGTATTGAAAACCATGTCATTTCGAAATCGCCATATACTCCAAATAGTTGATTGAACCACTGTATAAAAGAATTACTTGTTGGTTGCTGAAAAAAGGCCTTTTTCAGAAAAGGTAATTGCTTCTTGAAGGTTTGTGATGTCGACATTTGTGATTTTCCACTAATTCCTAATACTTTTCCACGTTTCTTTATCTATCTTACAATAGACAAATAAGTGCTCTTCCGATTCTATCGCATCATCACATAAAGGGCATTGAATAGAATGAAGATCAATACCCCTTGAATCGAGGTTTAATCTTGTTGGAAGCCTTCCATTCAAGGTTCTCTATATGAAGATATTGATTTTGAGGGGAAGAATTTTGTTCCAGCGGGTTGGAGAAGAAAATATGCGGGTAGACATGGCTGTGATGTGAGCTCTCATACCCTTTACCGTTAATATTCTAGAGTCAGAAGTTGTGCATTCCCATTTGTCTTTAATACAGGTCAAACAAAGGTGGGATATAAGGTTGCAAATGCTTGCAAATTCAGTAAATTCTTCTTTTGAGCGGATGGGTTTGATCCAAGACCAATTGAAAACAAGGACCGAGTTTGATGGAAACCCATGGAATGGTTGGTTTAGGGAAGTAGCTTCTGATGACAAAGGTCGATATGAGGGTGTTCGGTCTCTTAACAGGCACGATTGGTGAGTCTCGAGACGAAAAAGTTTAGGAAATGTTTCTTTAAGGTTGAGACCCCCAAGCCATTCATCATGCCAAAACTTAGTACGACTACCATCACCAACTTTTTTCTTAAAGGTCGAAGGTAGGCTTACATTAACTTTAAGAAGATCATCTTTAAGCTTTGCAATTCGAAACCAAGGGCCGGTTTTTGATTTTACAGATGAGATATCATTAAGACCACCATCTATGCCATGAATTGATTGGATTACTTGGCGCCAAAGTGCATGATCCTCGGTATGGAATCGCCACCACCATTTGCAAAGCATGGCGAGATTACTAGATTTAAGATCACCAATGCCTAGGCCTCCACAGGACATAAGGGCAATTACTTTATTCCATGCAATCCAAGAAATCTTTTTGTCATCCATGTTGCCTCCCCAAAAGAACTTCCTTCTAAGCCCTTCAAGTTTGTTAATTACCTCCAATAGAGATTTGAATGTAGAAAAGTAATAAACCCCAAGGCTACCAAGAAAGGATCTAATTAATGTAAGCCTTCCACTAATTGAGAGGGACTTTGATTTCCAACTTGAAAGTCGCTTTTGGAACTTATCTATGAGGGCATTCCAATTTGCACATCTTAACATCTTGGCACCGATGGGAAGACCTAAGTATGTGCAAGGGAAGTAAGATGGAAAGCAACCAATCGTTAAAGCAAGAGAGTTTAGCTCAATAGAGGTGACGCCGATACCATAAAGCTTGCTTTTGTTGTAATTGACTTTTAGACCGGAAGCAAGGTGAAAGCAAGTTAATATTTTAGATAGATTCATGACATTCCTTAAGGACCATTCACCCATTATCAAGGCATGATCCGCAAATTGGATGTGAGAGATGTGTATGTTGTCTTTTCCCACTTTAGTCACATGGAAGATGTTATTGTTTCTAGCTTGCAAGAGGGAGACATTAAGAGCTTCAATAGCAATAATGAAGCGGAATGGTGAAAGGGGTCTCCTTGCCTAAGACCCTTTTCAACTTTAAATACCTTTGTCGGTGAGCCATTTATAAGAACCGAAACAAATACTGAATTAAGGCAATGAGAAATCCAATTTCTCCATTTTGAGCTAAAACCCATTTGATCCGTAATGGAATCCAAGAAAGGCCAATTCAAGGTGTCGAAAGCCTTTTTGAAGTCAACTTTTAGGAACATTACTTTTTTTTTTCGATTTTGCCCAAGAGATAATTTCATCCACAATGAGGGGGCCATCAATGATTTGACGTCCTTTAATGAAAGCCATTTCGGTGTCTCCAATAACCGGAGATATCACATTACCAAGGTGGTTGGATAGGACTTTGGAAATAATTTTGTATCGGCAACCTATTAAGCTAATAGGTCGGTAGTCACCAAGAACTAACGGGTCCTCAACTTTTGGAATAAGTGTGATAAAGGATGAGTTGAATCCCCTCGGGATGTAACTCGTTGCTTCAAATTCTTTTACATATGCAACAATATCATCTATGATGACATCTTAGTGTTTTTTGATAAATTTAAAAGTGAATTCATCCGGGCCTGGTGCTTTATCACCCCCACAATCCCATACCGCGTTTTATATTTCTTGTAAGGTAAATGGCTGATCAAAGAGTTGGGAGTCGTCAAGACTTAGCTGTTTAAAAAGAGTACAGGAGAAAGATGGTCTTGAAAAGGTACCTTCTTTGTACTTGGATTCGAAGAACTAGAAGATATGACTCTTGATAGTTACAGGTTTTGTGGTCCATGAGCCCCTAATATTAAGGCCATTGATTCTTATGCGGTTCAAATTAGAGTTTATCATTCCATGGAAGAATCGAGATTTCTCGTCTCCATCCATTGCCCATCTTATCTTTGTTTTTTGGCGGAGATCAAGGATTTTAGAGTGTTCCAAGGCGGTGAGATCTCTGACAATGTTGATCCGGGCAGTAGCTTCGTAAGAGCTCAATGGACCTGATTCAGCTTTATTGTCAAGGACCCAGTTGGTTTTTTAAAGAAACAGTAATAGACGAATCCTTTGATTGAACAGTGGCTCTCCACAGTTTGATATATGTTTTCAAATGCTGGAGTAGGGGTGTTGATCGGTTCGGTTAGTTCAGTTAATTTTTTTTAGTCAACCCGAAAACCGAACCGAACTAGAATTCAACCGAACCGAAAACCGAATTTGAATTCGGTTCGGTTATTGGGTTGACCAGAATAACTCGAATTTCACTATTTAAAATAAAATAAAATAATAATTACATAGATTTTTAGTAAACAAAAAATTATTATTAACATAAAAAGTGTTTTTTTTTATATTGAGATAACATTTTAATGGTATTTATATATATAAATATATAAAAAAAATATATTTATATGAATTCGGTTTTCGGTTCGGAGTGCCAAACCCATATCCAACCCGAGAACCGAATTAGTAGTTCGGTTCGATTTTGGCGAATTCGGTTCGGTTCGATTATTTTCGGTTTGGTTCAGTTTCGGTTTTTTCGGTTTTGAACTTGATAGCTTGTGTGGGGCAGTCCACTGAAGAGGCCCAACAAGTATTGAGCAAAGGCTCAAATTCAACATGAGCCAGGAATTGTAAAGTTTCAACGGGATTAGGGGTGTTGATCACTTCGGTTAAATTTTTTTTGGGTCAACCCGAAAACCGAATCGAAACGAACTAGAATTCAATCGAACTGAACCGAGAATCGAAAACCGAATTCGGTTCGGTTCTCGGGTTGACCCGAATAACCCTAATTTTACTATTTAAAAAAAATAATTAATTATTACATAAATATTTAGCAAAAAAAATTATTTCAAGCATAAAAAGTGTTTTTTTATATTAGGATAAATTTTTAATTGTATTATATTGATATAAATATATAAAAAATATATATATTTATATGAATTCGGTTTGTTTTTGATTGTCAAACCCATTTCAACCCGAGAACCGAATTAGTAGTTCGGTTCGGTTCGATTTTGACAAATTCGGTTCGTTTATTAGTTCGGTTCGGTTGTAGTTCGGTTCGGTTCAGTTTCGGTTTATTCGGGTTTTTCGGTTTTTCTGCTCACCCCTAGGAAAAAGTATGCCCACAATCAGATGTATCGAGCAATGGACCGTCATGAGTGAAAGTTCAAAAGCACAAGGAAAATTAACAGGTTGATTAATATGACAAGTTATGGACAACATGCTATGCTCTCAGATAACTTGATGCTGATACGAACCTTTTATCTTTAAAGTGTTACAACTTACAAGTTTATAAATTATAAGTACTGATCATTACAGAGCAAGTTGTGTTAGCAATTTTTATCGCCGCCGCTATGCACGAGTATCCAACTAGTTGATATAAATATATAAAAAAATATATAATATATATAATTAAAGTTAATGTTTTTTCTTGGCGTGCTCGTCGTGATAGGTTACCTACTAGAGTCAATCTTAGCCGTAGAGGTGTTTTGTTGGATTCCCATCTGTGTCCTCTTTGTAATGCTGCTATGGAGGATGTTCAGCATGTTTTCTTTCGATGTGACGTGGCTCGGGTTGTTCTTCGTAAAATTTGTCGTTGGTGGGATTTGGATTGGCAGGAGATTTGTTCTTTCTCGGATTGGGATGCTTGGTTCTTATCCTTTCGACTTTCTTCCCGTCTCAAGTCTATTTTAGAAGGTGTTTTTTATGTTGCTTGGTGGCGGATTTGGAGGCTTCGAAATCAGTTGGTCTTTGACGCTTCGCCTCCTAATCGTTCGACGATTTTTGATGACATTGTTTCTTGGTCCTTTTTATGGTGTTCTAGTAGATGTAATAGGGTTTTTTCTTGGGAGTATTGGTTAAAAAACCCCTATCTTATTTCTTTGTAATGTCTTTCTAGCTCCTTGCTAGTTTTTTTTTTAATAAAGTTGCCGTTCAAAAAAAAAAGTAGAGTTTGGACACATACTAATCATTATCTTTTTATTTATTCGAAAGGCAGGCTCACACACTCAAACACTACATATAAAACAAACACGTGTCGACTAGTATTTGAACTCACGACCATTTAGTTGGTGAGTAGTAACTTAGGAAAACTAATAGTTTGGTTAAAACATTAATGCATAACTAATGAAATTCCACAAATGTGTAAGAGGACCATGCTCTTTCTCAAGATTTAAGAAGGGCTCTTACGTTCATTGGGGATATATCTTCATTACCTCCCTCCAAAAGTCGATTAGCTAAGATAATGTTGGCAGACTCTGACGTGTGATATGGATCCCAGAAAACATACTTTGATGTATCATAACAAACTTTAGATGGTGGTGCACATGGCACGATACCACCGTGTCGACCAGTCACGTAACAGCACGCAGAATCAGCATTCGTAAAACCTATTGCAGCAAACACATTCCTTTTAGTCTTTCAAGTGCTAGATGTAGAAAACCGAATCCTAAATAAACTTATATGTTTAGCCTTAAAAATAAACAAAGTATTTTCTCTGCATGCTGTTACTATTTACTTACCATATGACTGGTAATTTCGAATAATATCTTCAACAATACGATTGATATTTGCATAAACAAATGTTGAACCTTCGAGTGTATTGGTAAGCTCTTGGAGCAAGCCTTTTAATTGTGAATTGAAATTTTGCGCTAGATGATTAGATGAAGCTACACAGTTGCCTCCTGAAGACGGATTTACATCCCTCTGATACGGAATGCACCCGATAGGTCCCACATTAGGGACGATAATCTTTCTAGCCCCCATATCATAGAGTCTCTGTGTGTGATCAATACAAATTTAGATTTGAGTTATTTTAATAGTTACGAGATCCTTGATTTCTTGGACATGAAGAACCTTTATATTTCCAATCAGGGCTTACTTGCAT
>BQNB010076883.1:0-31017 GCA_026074375.1 Tanacetum coccineum
CGTCACCACGGCTGAACCACAACAGGTGCGATTGGTTGTGGTAGTAGCCAATGGGGTGTTCGTTTATATGGTTAACAACCACGAGGGTGGTTGTCGGTGGTTAAGGAAACAGCACCGGGGGTGTTTGTTTTATAGGTTATAAACATAAGGGGTGTTCGTTTGGGTTCTTCTTTTTAGCACCACTAGAGTGCGTTTGGTTGTAACAGCCACCCAAAGGGTGCGTTGGTTTGGTTTGACAGAAAAACACAGCGGGTGTGTTTGTTTGTTGTATTCAATGCCAAGGGTGCGGGTGGTTTCATTCTCCACACTGGGTGCGTTTGGGTCCGAGTTTAGCAGCAAGGGTGTGTTGGTGTTTATTTCGGTGGTCAGCCACCACCGTTGGTGCGTTCGGTGTGTGTTGCACCAAAGGGGTGCGTTTGGCAGTTAACGACCCATGGGGTGCGTTCGGGGTGGGTTCACAGCCGGGGAGTGGTTGGTTGTAATAAGTTAGGCTTAGGGTGCGTTTGGTATTAAGGACGAAAAAGAGGTGTGTTTGTTCGAGTTATTAATCATCAGGGGTGGGTTCGGTTTGGTTTGTCTCGCATCCAAATAGGTGCGTCTGGTTTGCTGTTTTAAAACAGCCAAACGGGTGCGTTTGGTTTACGTTTGGTTGGCTGCCACCACCACCAGGGTGCGTTTGGCAGCCACCGCATCGGGTGCGTTTGTTTTGGTCATCCACCCCAAAAAAGGGTGCGGCTGGTTTGGTTTTGCACCGGTAGGGGTGCGTTTGGCTCGGGGTTTAGAACCGCAGCGGGTTCGTTTGGTTTGTGACAGTCCACATAGGGCGTGTTTGGTTTGATGTAAACAGTTAAGGGGTGTTTGGTTGATTAGTTAAGGGGTGTTTGGCACTGACAGCCAACGAAGGGTGCGTTTTGTTTATAGATTTAGCAGGTAGGGGGTGTTTGTTGGCTGTGGTTTCACCACAGTTAGGGTGCGTTTTGTTTCGTGGTTTATCACTACTCGGGGTGCGTCGGGTTTAGGTTGGTTTGGGTTTGCAATGGAAATGGGTGCCTTTGATATTGTGACACCGAAACGGGTGCGTTTGATTGTGGTGACACCAAAATGGGTGAGTTTAGTTTTTGCTCCACTAAAGTAATTTGATTTTTCATTAAATTTATCGGATTAGTAAAAATGTATGAAATCTAATAAATGATGCGCGTCTACGTAAATAATATGTTTTAATATAAAACTGAATTGATATTAATCTATAAGCCATAAGAGACACATTTTAGATAAGTTTTGAGTTAAAAACGGACTTTGGCGCGTTTTTGTAACGGTACATTGTGAGCAGAAAACGAAACATAAGATCCGGGATTCGAGACTTTGAAAAGTTAGACTTTGGTTTATAAAATATAACAAATTATATTTTGACGGACGTTTTGATATAAAACGGGACTTTTAACTCCCAATAACGAAGAAACTGAAGTAAAATCGGAATATACACTTTAATAGAAAATATATTATTTCAATTAATAGTTTTAATATCATTATTCGGTTCTAAAAACGGAAGGTCTAAAAATAGTAACTTTCTTTAAATATTAGAGATAAGTTATATTGGACAGAAAATAGTATATATACATAAAATATACTAAGTGTTAAGGTTTAAAGACGCGCAAGTGGATTTCTCATCACATGTATATATGTATGTATACATATAAAAATATGTATGATTTCGTCGTTACGATGTACGCATCGTTGATCGTATTTAATACGTGTATTATAATAGAACGACATAATTATAGGTCGTGGCCGTGATCGTTGCAGATTCGGTTGTGAATTATTTGGATTATTTGATCGTGGTCATTGGTCAATGTGAGTTTATAGCCCCATGTTTTACTGGTTTTACATTTATTTTTGGGGTGAGAACATGCTTGTTTACAAATGCATTTACAAGATTGTTTACAAATTCGGTTTTACATACTCATTACATAGCTCGCTATGGATAACAATACTTGACTTTCAATTTTTGGTCACAATGCATACATTACTTTTAAAATGATTATGGTTAGCTTAAGTTGCATGAACGTTAATTACTCGTAGGTAAACCGCAATGTTTTATAAAGATAAGATCCTATTTGGGAATGACAATCCCGTCGGGTGACTAGCTATCACTGGGAACGAACGTTATAATCAGTCGGATTAACGATTTGATTGGCGCCTATGCGGGGCCCAACGATCAATTACAGCTCCGTCTGTTCTTGAGAACACCCATTATTATGGGAAACATATTATTTGCATAACATGCCCGGCGTGTTCTTGAGGAACACCCCCATAGGGAAACACATTATTTATATTACAGCTAGCCCGGGTGGTTCTTGAGGAACACCTACGATGGGTACATTCTTACGGTGCCTTGAATAAAGTGGCATACATACAAGTATACGTCGCAGTTTCATGAACTTAGAGTAATTGTAATTATTGTTTTATACTCACACAGATATTTACTATGCCTTGAATAAAGTGGCAATACATACTTGAAACATTTAGGTGACATTAAATTGGTCATGCATTCTTTATAAATCTTTGGGATAAGATTGATACTTTTGGTGAGATAAAATGTGTCGTGCATTCTTTATAAATCTTTAGGATTTTTACATGGTACTGTGATGATACAGTGGACGAATACATTCATTTGAACTTACATTTATATTTAAACTAATCTATAAACTCACCAACTTTAATGTTGACACTTTTAAGCATGTTTTTCTCAGGTGAATTAGATTCTTGGATTATTTGATGTGCATTGGAGTCTTTTCATTCAAGTTTTTCATGGTGATGCAATTATGGGACAACTATTATTTTGATTTCAGAAAATCAACGAGATTGTTTTACAAACGACACATTTAGAGGTCGTTCTCTTGTATCTAGCGCTGTGTATTATGAAGTAGCACCCCATGTGGTATTCCGCTGCGTTGTTGATAAATTTGGGGGTGTTACAGATTGGTATCAGAGCACTGGTTATAGAGAACTAGGTTGCATATTTTACCCTAGACTATAACCGTTTTCACAAACATTGCATCACATCAAACATTTTCAAAGTGCATACACGCTACTTGCTTATGTGCTTACATTACGTGCTGCATTAAGTACTTACGTGACATACATATATATAATATATATATGCTTGCATTCCCTTCGCGTATATCGTACGCTTATTTATATAAGAGTTATTATGTAAATACCAGAATATTTTTAAGACATTGTAGGTTGCACAATGGTCTCATTCTACTCGTCAGACATTGTGGGTTGCGCAATTGTCTCACTTTCAGTTCTCAAACATTGTAATTAAACCAATTTTCCCTCTAAGATAATTTTTTTTTCATAGATTTAGACTATATTGTATTACACGGAGATCCGTCATAATTTGTTAACATTGAATTAATGTATGAAAACTAAGTATACAAGTCTTGTATGGGCAGGACTTGTAATATGAGGATTGATATGATAATTGCTATGTCTAGAACAACCTGTTGAGCCATTCCTTTCTTTTTCCTACACCAATAAAAAATTGTTTCGTTTCACCTTTACACCTTAGCCTATCTTGTAGATTAAAGCCTATTTGATCAAATGTTGTTAGTCGCTTTCGTGTAAAGTTTTGTATTTCCTGCGTCAAAGTGAAATTTTCTCTATCTATGTGATGGTCAGGAAAATTACACAATGCAATGGGAATGTTTGTAGCTCGTATGTTTTTGCTACTTTCACAATTATGTATTATGTCCGAAAGAAGAAAAGTTCAAGAGAAAATTAGTCGGACAAATGATATTTATGAAGACAGTGAAATTACGCCGAGATTTATGATGTATTGTTGAAAAAAAATATGAATGATGAAAAAGATAGTCGGTTCATAGAGCTTACACCGATGAAATTATTTGAAAGGATCGATTATTCGTTGATACACACAAAAATCAACGATGTAAAGTATTGTAAAAAGTGGCCGATATCACCACTTAAGTTGTCATTGTCATCTATGATTGAGACGCTTGTTTATAAGTTTGAGTCTTTGTCATGGAACGTTTGGGGAAAGTTACTAGCAACCGCACCTTATTTGTTGGCTTTAAACTATTTGTTTGTCTATTTTATTTAACAACAATTTTACTTCCCTTTCCTGATAACTAACCTTAGGATCTACTCGAATGAGGATGTGTACGAGCATGGATGTCTATTCTGTCGATACGGCCATGTATCCATGTCTCAGCTGCCTTGTTTGACGATGACCTCTGGTGAAAGTCAAAAGCTCCACACCCTATATCATTCTTCATCTTAATAAGAATGATTAAAAAACCCGAGCCTTCTAATAAATATCCAATTTACCTTTTGACTTGTTACTCCTTAGCTTTAGAGGTGGAGATGTGTATCCTTGCCAAGCCTATGATACGAAGCTAATCACGATTGAGCAACTGAGCGTACCACTAAAATGATACACCCAAGATTAGTTGAGTGATCTGAGTGATTTCATTTCCATATTTCGTGAGGAGCTTGGTTTTGTACAGGTGATCTGAACATGAAATAAATGCTTAATGGAAAAATCCTTAACCTCGGTTGGGATACATTTTCAAAATCTTTCTAAAGTCTACTTGAGGACAAGTAGGATTTAAGTGGGGGGATATTTGATATCATCAAATAACGTCATACTTTACTATCATTTATCCTACGTATTTTACCCACTTTTATATAATTATTGCAAGATATTGGTACTTAATTGCTTAAAGTTTATTATTGCAGTAATTATGGAGTCACTTATAACAACCTGAAATTTTCACCAATGTAATATCTCTCTGTTATATAATATATCACTTTTTCACAGGGAAATTTTTGGCTTTAATCTCTTATTATGCAACGTAACTTGCATAACTAAAGTTAACAAGCTCACGCAATCTACCTATGACAATCATATATGTCAAGCAAACATCATAACATGTCAAGTAAATGACCTAATATCTATTTTATCACATACGTTATTCATTTAACGTAGATTTCTCGACATTAATATCAAATGAACATAAACCGTTAATGTTTATGCCAAAACCCTAATTTTGGGTAATGTAGACATCCAATATGAATGTACAAGTAATCAAAGCTCAAGTACAAGTAATATAACATCTCATTTGAATATGAATTCCCTCCAAAATAAGGTACAAGTCCTGTAAAGCATAATGTACAACTCATTAATGCACGATATCCAAAATAGCCATTTTACCTCCGTTTTCCTTAAGAAACTTGTACAAACTAATAAGTACAAGATGCAAGCAATTCATGCACTTCATTTACAATCCATATGCATTCTCATTTCATAAAATTATACAAATTCAAACCTAGAAACCCTAACCCGAGCTAAATACTAAACCGTGACCCGTTTCTTGGTTTTTATCCATTGTAAACCCAAACCATTACTCAAATAAGTTGTAAATACATAATTTACAACTTTACAAACCACATTCCATCATCATTTCATCATTATAACAACAATGGACGAGAATTAAACCAAGAAAACCCTAATTACAAAACATGACCCATTTACTCATTTTCACCCATTTTGATCACGAACCATTAACCAAATTGTGATATAAGCTCTTAATACAATCCTTAAGATAATTAATCCACCCTTATCTCTCCAATGTACATGAAAAAGAACCAAAAAAACCCTAAACCAGTACCATATGAACCCATGACCTATTTTACTCATTTTCGCCCATTTTAAACCCGAACCACCTATCAATTCTTGTTAATAATCCTTAATACAAGTCTTATGAACATATACCTATCATTATATCACAAGAGTACACGAAATGCAAGCTTAAAAACTTAATTCGAGCCCCAATAAGCCCTAGCAAACCCGCGACCTTATTGTTTGCATTTTAACCCATTTTGACAAATCCTCTTGCAACCAAGCACCATGGTGACTCACCCACATGTCCCTAAAGCGGCTTACAAGCACCTTGATACATTTCCATGGTTAAAAATCAAGCTACATCACCTCCCTTGGAGGTTAAGGCAGTCGCGGCCAAGAACACCACAAACCACCTTCCACCTTGGCCTAGCTACTACCATAGACCTCCATATCACCTCCCTAGACCCTCCAACACAGCTAGATCAAAACCATGCCACCTCAGCCCTTCACCTTGGTCACCAAGACTCATTTAGGCTATAAATAGCCATTCGCATACTTCATTCTAACTAATCCCCCACTTCTTCTTTCTATAACCCACCATAGCAGCAAATCTCTGCTCTATAAGTTCGTAAGAATATCCAAGAGAAATAAGCAAGAGGATTATTGAAGCCTTGAAGCCCTGAAGAAGAAAAACCTAGGCGTACGAAGCGTTTCTACCCATTTCGACCCGTTTTCCTCCATTGTTGATCTTCAAAGCTCAAACCCAGGTTCTATGATCTTCATACCTGCTCCTACACTCTTATAATGTTCATATTATCCTAAATATACTCTTGTTAAAGTTTTAAAACTCAAAAACCATGCGTTTTCTCTTTTTGATCCAAATCGTGCACCCGAAACCCTAATTTTGTATTTTTCTTAAATCAAATGGTTATAATGGTTAATTATTGTTATAATCTATCATAAATAAGTTAAACTAATGTTATTTTAAAATCTTGAAAGAATTTGGATTAAAAACCTACGCGTTTTTGTTTAAAAACCCTAATTCGACCCGTTTTGATTTCTGGCTTAACGAATCGTGATTTTAAACTTTTGTTACGTTAAAAATTCTCATTTTAGCTTATACTGATAAGATATAACCTTCAAATATCATTTGAAGTCTTAAAATAAGCTTGCATGGCGTTTTAGACTTGTTTTGCAAAAGTATTCCATGCAAGGGGTATATATCGTAACTTTCTGAAACTTATAACAAAAGGGACTGAAAATGTCATTTTATCAAAGTTATAAATATAGGGGTCTATTATGTCACTTTCCAAAATACAAGGTTTACTTTGTACATCTTTTAAACTAGAAGGACCAAACTTGTAAAAGTGAAAACTCCAAGGGTATATTTTGCCATTTTTCATTCTTAAGGGTCTAAAATGTAACATTTTGAAAAAGTGTAGAAATGTGTTCAAAACCTTATAAGACATAACTTTAATTAACGCTTGACGTGCTTATCATTTCCAGTTATTGAGCAAAACGCTTAAAACCGATTATGTTATAACTATTATAAAATTCATCATCGATGTGCTTTTAAAAATCCTATCCTGAATCTATATCGTATCACAATACTAGGGAGCTTCATATTAAGGGGTTTCATCTTGGTATTACGTTCTGACTGAGTTGTTGGGTTTACGATTTAAAGTGCCCTAGCTCCTCAAACGTTTACTGAATGACTTCTAAAATATGATGGCCCGAACGGTGATACAATAATTCCAAAATCTCCAATCAAACTCATAACAATATTAAACTCTTAGAACCAAAGTTCTAGAGTACAATCTTCCTAAGACTTGACATATTTACTCAGGTTGCGTGACGTGGCTGTTTACTATCATCTTGCTATATCAACCTTCCCTGTTAAGATTGTGATAAAGTCGTCAACTTTCATTTTGGAATATTTATTACAACTACCTATCAGGTGAAGTTCATAACCTTGCCTTTACTTATTTACATGTTTTATAAACTCGCGATGGGGGTACATGTTGGTAACAAACTCTTTTACATACTCCTAAGTCCTTTATGCCCAAAAGACCCTCACTATCATCTTAGACCATTAATCACTTGCGAAACTATAGGGTTTCTTGTGAACGCGAATATTGTGGATAGGGCCTATCGGGATTGACGAATCCCGTTTGTGTTAGCCGGATAGGTAACCAAACGCACTATATTTGAATCTCATAGGTATATGGCAATTGCCTACACCGAGGGCCATTATCATTATATATATCATTGTTGATATATACACAAGTCAGTTTGTGTGCCATGAGCTTAGACGCAATTATATAATACCACAATGCAATAATACTGATTTCTATAATTCAATGCAATCATTACACTTATGGGTATAACAAGGAATCTTACTGTTTATTTATCATAAAACCTATGAATTTCACTCAACCTTTGTGTTGACTCTTTTAAGCATGTTATCTCAGGTAATTGAGCAACTTAAGGCACGGAGTGGCACGGACTTGAAGATGGCTAAATTGTTATCATTCAAACTTTATGTTTCTAGATTTTGGGACCTCCTTTTGTAAAACTCTGATGAATAAATGAATGATAACTAAATTTTCAAAAACGTCTCTTTTGAATCATTTTCTATGATTATGACTGTTGTACTATGAAGTAATACCCCAGATTAGCTTCCGCTGCTATATGTAAAATAGGGGTGTTACAGATTGGTATCAGCGCCATGGTTATAGAGAACAAGGTTAAAACCTTAACTATAACTACTTTTCTTTTCTAGCCATCAAAGTCCTCCGTGCCACTGCAGTTTCCAGAATAGTATGTGTAAGAAATTTCCATGGTAGATAATACATAACTATTATATTATTATATAAATAACTTATGTTATTTCCATTGGATTGTTACAGTCATGTCTTCGTCCCCTCATTCTACTATTACTTCATCTGAGATTCGATATGGAAAATGCTTTTTCCACTATGAATATTCATAACTATACTTTAGCTTCGTCAGCTACATCGGGAAGCATTTTTTTTACTCTTTGGAAGATTCTAGGGATGGTATGATCCCACCAACATTCTTACTTTTCTACAATAATCCATATCTGAAGGACATGCAAGCATATGATGCTATTCCACCACCTCAAGCTATTATTGTTCTACATGCTAAGGAATTACCTATTTCACCACCAGATCCTATTACTCCACCAGCTATTTTGACTCCATCTCTGGTATTACCACCATTACTACTATTTGATCCTCGATATTTCTTTGTTCCCGAAGAACTATTACCACATAAGAAGCAAATCCATTCTTTCTCAACTACGCTATCTAATTCATCTCGAAATCAAACCTGTGATTTGGTATCACTATCTTTCTCAGTTTATACTCCTACCCCACCTCAGATATTTGAAATAGGAAAAAGTTCAAGTAAGATACATCTGAAGCATCATGAGAAATTGAAGATATTTTGAATTACATAAAAGAACTCTCTTTTCTCCGCATTGGAAAAATGGAAGAAGATAACAAGCTAAAGACTGAACTTGAGAAAGTCCGTTCTTAGATTATCAAACTTCAAAGGAAGCAATTAGGGCAAAGAGATAAGATTGCTTTTGCTCACTACAGAATTTCCAATCTTGAACAAAGCATTGAGGAGAACCAAGCTCGTCACCAAACAGATTAGAAGGATCTTTAGGATGTTATCTACCGGCTCAAAATCAACAAACTAGTTATAGCTTTATCCTAGCCACATGATGTGTGGTATAAATAAAAACACTTGTCAAATCTTGACTATGTACAGTACTAAGACAAGTTGTTCTTAATATAAAGGAAATCCCGTTACCTTGTTGTTTCATAAATACCAACTTATCTCTCTTTCATCATCATCTCTGTCATCATCATATGTATCATTATCTCTGTCTTCATCATTATGAATCATACCATAACCTCTAAGTGCTTAAAATTCAAAAATTAGCATTACTCTTTAAGCATTTTAAACATCACATTTTCTTTTAAGTATTACCTTTCAAAACTTGTCAAATCATTCTTATTACGTGTTGTCTTATGCTGATAGAATGCCTCCTAAAAGGATGTCAACATCTGAAACACCAACCATAACTTTAGCTGCCATCCAGCAACTGATTGCTAATGGCATTGCGACAGCTCTGGAAGTACAAGCTGCAACAATGGCAAATGCTAGTAATCCCAACAGGAACACCGGACCTACTGGAACTCCTGTAGCAAAAACGGGAAACTATAAAGAGTTCGTTAGCTGTCAACCTTTCTACTTCAATGGTACGGAAGGAGCAGTTGGCCTCATTCGCTGGTTTGAGCGGACTGAATCGGTATTTTCTCGTAGCAACTGTGCCGAGGAAAACAAAGTGACATTTGCTACCGGTACTTTAACCGATGATGCCCTATCCTGGTGGAATTCATACGCTCAACCTATTGGAATAGATCAAGCCAATCAAATCACTTGGACCGAATTGAAAAGACTCTTAACCAATAAGTATTGCCCTCGAACTGAAGTCAAGAAAATGGAAGACGAATTTTACAACTTGGCCGTGAAAGGAAATGATCTTAAGACTTACATTAGGAGATTCCAGGAATTAGCTGTCTTATGCCCAAACATGGTACCAAATGTCGAGAAACTTATGGAAGTCTTCATCAGTGGATTACCCAGAAGTATTGAAGGAAATGTTACTGCCTCGAAGCCTCAAACTTTGGAGGAAGCCACCAACATAGCCCAAAGATTAATGGATCAGATAATAAGGCATGATTCTGTGCAAGAAACCTTCGGGACTTATGCTACCGCCAATGGATATACTGGGAATCGTCCCCTATGTGAAAGGTGCACCCTGCATCACATAGGACCCTGCACTGTCAAATGTCGGACTTGCAATAGAATAGGTCATCTGACCAAGAATTGTAGAAACAAAAGACCAGCCACTAGAAACAACCTACAATCAGTATCTCTAACTTGTAATGTCTGTGGAGAGAAAGGGCATTATGCAAATCGGTGCTCAAAAGCAAACAACAAGGCCACAGGAGGGCGTACTTAAAGACAAGTATACTTTTCTACTCTAGAGACAACTCTCGAAGATATTCAAGTTCATCACCAAAATCTTTTGAAACACACTTCATAAGTTTGAAAACCCCAAACATCAAGTTACAATCCTTGTTATTTGTTGCTTTTATCCTACTACGAGACACGTAGTATAAGTGTCAACTCTTTTTAAAGTTTCATATGTAAAGTTATCCATGGAATAATAAAGTGATGATTTCGTTACATCTTGTTATCTAGTGATATCAAAACCCGACATCGTTTGTCAATTCCATTAATTCTATCATATTCAACTCTGAATACTCTCCTCATACCTTTGAAACATAAATTATCATCCTCGACTATATGGGCGTCAGTACAATTAATATCTCCATATTTATCTTACCTTTCATGATCATATCATTTTCTACTCCTTACCGTTTTGATATCATGTTTTATGCTTAGGTAAGACGATTTATGATCATCTTATTGAAATGAATTAGGAGGCTTCTTCATTTGAATAAGGAAATTATAAATCTCCGAACTATGAATTTATAAATTCTCAGTTACAAGGATTTGGACGCTTCTCTTTGTAAGTGAAAAATTATAAATAAGTAGGCTTAAGTATATAGCATACGTACAAACAAGTTTTTTTTAATCCCTTTGTAAAAATAATTCCTTTTCTTCACTTATCATTATCATTATTACCTTTATTATCTGTTCATTTCCAAATCTGTATCCCACATGATTAGCAACTCTCTTACAAAATTCATAATCATTCATTGACATCTCTCCGGCATTTCGACTAAATCTCAGGACGAGATTTCTGTAAGGGGTGGAGACTATAACAACCTAGAATTTTCATCAAATGCAAAATTAACCTATTTTACTATGATCACAATTGTACGGGGAAATTTTTTCACTTTATTACATTACTTGCATTACCAATTTCTCAATATGCAATGTAACTTGCATAACTAAAGTAGACGAGTTCACACAACCTACCTATGCCATCTATATCTATTTATATGTCAAGCAAACATCATAAACATGTCAAGCCAATATCTTAATATCATTATTACCAAGTACATTACTCATATAATGTACCATTCACAACGTTATATCAAGACGGGCTTTAAACCGTTATCGTATGCCTCTAAACCCTAATTTCATGAGAAGTTAATATCTAAAGTGAATGCACAAGCTACTAAAGCATATGTACAAGTAATATAACATCTCATTTGAAATATAAATTCCCTCCAAATCAATGTACAAGTCCTTAAAAGCTTAAGGTATAAGCCATTAAGCATGACATTCAAAATAGCCGTTTTACCTCCGTTTTCATTCTAGTTTTTTTACCAAGCTACTACACTCAATATATAACATGTAAACACTAATTACGCTACTCCTAAACTCTCATACATGTTTTAAAAACCCTAAACTCTAAAACAAATCCCTAAACCCTTAAACGAAACCCTAAACCCTAATTTGAATTTAAACCTAAAGTTAAGCCCTAAAACTTAAAACCAAGACTTAGCCACTAATCCTAGCCCTTAAACTATAATCCTAACACAAATCCAAAGCCTTAATCTACCTTAAACCCTAACCCTAGTTTGAAGAAAAACCTCAAAAACCCTAAAACCCTAAAACCGAGCTAGTTTCTAAACCACGACCCATTTATTCATTTTTGCCACTTAAAAACCTCAACCATTAATCAAATTAAGTTATAAATACTTAATATAAAACATTACATATCATTATCCATCCTTATTAATCCAATGTACACGAAATTTAAATTAAAAACCCTAACCCGAGCTAGTTTGAACCCGATACTCATTTTCCCTCCAATTTGACCCATTTTAAACCCAACCAAGCAACCAAGCACCTATATGACTAAGCTAATTCAGTCCTAAGCAGCTTACAAGCACCTTAATCACCACCCTTAAGCTCCAAGGCTTCTAGAAAACCCCTTGCCCCATGTGGTTTAGCCGTGGCCTCCATATCACCACTCCACACCTTCATGGCTAGTTATAATCCATAATTCTTAAAAAATCACCTGCACGTTGAAATTCTCAAAGCTTAAAAATACTCAAAACGAGTCCTATTTTTTTTGGAAAACCCGTACAGAAAAAACCTCTTTTTTGAGCTCTCATTTCACACTGTCCTATTATTTAACCAAGTCATCCCAGTCTACAAAAGTCCCCATCTGAAGACATCAATGCATCCTCTCCTGTTAGGATAGTACTTACAAGAAAGGCTACTGTTGTATAAGTTCTATATGACTCACATGTTGGGCCACATCACTTCTGTATTGCACCAAACTTAGATATATCCACGCGGGGCCACAAAAGGACGTGTATCCTCCACCAATCATTCCCTAGACCACCCCAAAGTTCTAGCATATAAATAACTCAACCTTACCGTATAGCTTTCCCCCTACATCAATCATCCTCAAGCTGGTGCATATGTCCTAGAAACCCAGTCGTCTAAGTCTCGCTTGGGCAAACAAATGGTTTAAAAAACGCCTAAACAAAAGGCGCAAGTAAATAACCGCAAACATGAAACAACTCCACCCCCCGCATCGCCCCCCTTATACCCCGCCTCTATAAAACTCCCTCATAGCAGCCAATATCATTGCTCGTAATAAGATACCTAAGAGTACCTAAAAAGTCTCAATAATATGAATGTGAGCAAAAGACAACCAACAAAAGAAGCCCGTAGTCCGGTATATTCTATTGTCGTTAGACAGAAGCTAAAAGTCCTGATTTCAACAATTCATTCAACCCGGTTTCCTCAAGCTAATAAGCCTCAAACCCTAGGTTCTGGATGTTTCACTTCTGCTCCTAACCTCATAAATGTTTCATATGAAGGCCTAAAAAAACTCTTGATAAAGTTTCATTACACAATTCACAAGCTCATTATTTCCATTTCTGATCCAATAAAACCCGTACACCGCCCCCGAAACCCTAATTTATATGTTATTTCCTTCATCATAAAACTTGAATCGTTAAATATCGGAAAAATGTTTGTTACAATTATCCTAACATGCTTAATTAATGATTAATGATATATACACCACTTTAATTGTTAGTTGAAGGAATTTGATCTTAAAAACCTTCTAGGATGCGTTTTGACGTTTTGAAACCCCTAATTTGAACTCGTTTTTTGGCTTGCTACTTAACAAATTGTTATATATTAAAAACTTTCCGAGTAATGATAAACCTTCCATATTTTAAGCTTATAATTAAACAGTATAAACCTGCTAATATCAAATAGAAAGCTTAAAATAAGCTATGCAATGATTTTGAGACATGTTTTGCCAAAAATTTTTTGCCATGCATGGTTGATATATATCGTAACTTTTGAAACACTTAATAACAGAAGTGCTGAATATGTCATCTTATCAAAGTTAAAACTATATGGGGTCTATTATGTCACTTTTTAAAGTTCAAGGTTTACCTGTGTATATCTTTTAAACTTGAAGGACCAAACTCGTAAAAGTGTCAAACGTCCAAGGTATATTTTGCCATTTTTCATTCTCAATGGTAAAAAGTGGGTAACATTATGAAAAAGTAATAATAATGTATTCAAAAAACCATATTACAAACCATAACTTTAGATTTAACGCTTGACGTGCATAAACATTTCTAGATTTTTGATCAAAACGCATTAAAACATTATATCGTATCACCAGATAATAGGGAGCTTCAAACACTCGGGCGATACCCATCATGCGTAAAAGCGGAATTCCGTACAAGTGAAAGTAAAATGTAGGGAAATGATTAAAATGTGACCCTACACCTCAAACGAATTACAAATGACTTTCTGAATTATGATAGGCCCGAAGGTGATACAATGAATTCTAAACTCTTCTCCATATCTAACTTCGCCCATCAAAGATGATATTCATTAAGTACACAAATTCAATCTTCCTAAAGACTTGACCATATTATCTCAGGTTATGTGTGTTGCGGAGGGGGGGGGATGGGGGGGGGGGTGGCTTTTCATTTTGCTATAATATATCAACCGTCCTTGTAAGATTGTTAAATCCGGTTCATAGCTTTCATTTTGGGAATATAAGATTACAACTACCTATCAGGGTGATTTCATAACCGCTCCTGGCTCGGCGCTTTTACTACTTATCCCATGAAACAACCAACCCGCTGGCGAGGGTGCACCATTCATGTTAACAAAACTCTTTATTACATACTCTATACACTACTACCAACAGATAAACCATAAAACCCGCCTAAATGCAAGAACCCCTCGCCAACCGCCTCACTTAAATATCAAATCTTTTAAATGCTTTCATAAAACCCGTGTAGAGGGGGATACATGCAATAAATTATGACTACAAACGTTATTCCCGATTATATGCTATCTTGCAAATACCAGTTATAACTAATGTCTAAAGTTACTTTATTGCCAAAAGTCCCTCATTATCATGGACCATTATCACTTCGGGTGAACGAGCTAATAATGTGGATAGATCACTCCTATCGTGGATTGACGAAACCTGTTTTTGTTGTTAGTCGGAATAGTAACCAAATACACAAAATATGAATTTCATAGGTAATGTCATATTACCTACAAAACCGTGAGTGGCCATTATCTATTATATATATATAAATATATATATAAATATATATATGAGTCTATATATATATATGATATAAATATATATATATCATTTCAATTAGGGTATATATATACGTCCAGTCAATTTGTTGCCGATGACTTAGACGTATAAACGGGGACAATAACGCAATATAAGCCATAACATTATTACAACCAATACCATTTTCCCCATGATAATTGTTATTCGTATGCAATTGTTACAAAATACCCGGGTGTATAACAAACGTAACCCAATACCCACACTATACGCATTACTATGACACTTCATTTAATAACAATTAATTATGAAGACTTGTATTCACTATTACATTTCAAACCGTATACTCTCACTCAAAACCATTGTGTTGACCTATTTTAGCAATGTTATCACCATGTAATTTGAGCAACTTATGGCATAGAGTTGGCATGGAAGCATGGAAGATGGCTAAAACTTGTTATCATTCACATTGTATGTAACATAATTTATTTGGACCTGCCTTGGGTAAAACTCTGATTTTAAATGAATGAATAACTAATCTTTGAACAACGCCCTCTTTGAGTCTATTTTCTATGATTGAATGGATTGTTGTCTCCATTAAGTAAGTACCCCAATTATGCTTCCGCTGCTATATTTTTCCAAAATCTGGGTGACATCTTGTTGCCAATCATAGGATACGCACTTCTGCAACAAAACGATTCGCATCCATTCCATTTCTTAATATCCCCATTCCCTTCCAGGCCTGGCTTTATGCTATGGACATAATCACTTTCATACATTAGGAGGATACAGTTTAATCCACCTATGGCTCTTTGTCATCTCTGTACAAACTTTGACCTACCATTGGACATGTATATAGGATCTTGACTTAAATCTAAGCCAAATGCAAAGTCATTCTCAAATAACTATATTTTGAACCAAGATTCTTCACTACATCTCTTGTTTCTTTTTTCATGGTGGGTGGTCTACTTTACTTATTGAATCCATATTTCCAGTCTAAACATCATTTTCATCTAACAACAATGATTGACCCCTATTTCCAGTCTCACTAGCTTCTTTGACCTCATCATTCTCCACAATTTCCTCAATAACCACACCCTTATCCTTACCATTACCAGAAACAACTTCCATCGTGTACTTTTCAACGTACACCTCAATTTATTTATATATAGGTGCATACTTTAACAGACTAAGTACATCTTGGTGAGAAATTAGTGGTACTAATCCCTCATCTAAGGATTTTCTAAGTATCCTGAAATGGGAAAACAAAAAGCTACCACGCTTGATACCTAAGTCCTCTAACATTGCATCAAACCCGTATGTGGAAAACCTTTTGCTGTCAACTAAATCATACCATTTTACAACTGCATAACGATATCTCCTATCTGGTAGTGAGGTAAAATTTCCACTGTGATGGATTTTTAGTGTAAACATGTTGTTATATGATTATGTGTAAAAACATAAAACATTAATTTTTTACTCACACTCTACATGCTCCAAACATGATACGAAGTATTGAAACAAACTAATCAAAAAAATTAAAGTAAACAAAGCTTACCATAAATGACTCCTAAATCTTGGATGGGGGTACTACGTGCTCTATTATGACCAAATGTAGGTGCTAACATTTTAAGATGTTTATTTTTCTATTTTAGGAAAGATAATGAAATGGGAAATGAGATGAAAATGAAATACTGTAGAGGTTTATGGGGACATGTGATAGTTGGCAATTTGGAATGATAATGGTACAGACGGGAAATGAAAAGTGTGCCCATCAAACTTTAGGGTAACCATTGTTTTTTATTCAATCTCAATTTGATTACATACTAGTATTTCACTATAAAATTCTAAAAATTAATTTTTTTTAGTTTCATTTTCAATATTTCGTTTTGGTTCCAGAGATTCCCCCCAAAACCTTTGACTCATCTCACGTCGACTCACGCGTGTACAGACGTCACTCATTTATATCATTTCGACTCGCCCGTTTAACGTCTCATGTATATAACATCGACTTACCCGTTAAGCGTCACGTGTATATGAATATCACATCGACTTACCCTTTAAATGTCTCTCATGTGCATCGATATCACATCGTCTAAACGCTTTAACATCTATGTATATCAATATCATATCGACTCATCCATTTAACGTCTCTTATATATCAATACCGCCTTGACTAACCCGTTCAACATCTCTTTTAAGCAAATTATCATTGACTAACCAATTTAACGACCGACTCCGTTTAACAAAAGTTAACATAAAACCTCGAAAATATACAAAGGAAGACATATATCACTTCTACTAACCCGTTTAATGTCTCTTGTATATCAACACCACCTCGACTCACTCGTTAGACGTCACTCGTGTATATCGTGCATAATTATTTGTTTACTTCATGTATATATAATCAATATACATGTCTAAACTGATTTAACATGTATGTTATAACACACTTTGACTCACCCATTATACGTCACCCATGTATATCACATCGACTCATTCATTTAATGTCTCGTGTACATCAATATCACATCGTATAACAACTTTAATATCTCATGTACATAAATACCGCCTCGACTCACCCGTTAAACGTCTATCTGTATAATCACATCGTATCATTTTCATTTAAACCTCTCTTGTATATCATTGGTTGACTAACACGTTTAGGTTCTTGTACATCAATACACCTGACTCATCATTTAACATTGTCTTGTTAAGAAAAATTCAAGATCGCCCTAGTGAGCAAACTACTAGTTTAACATAAATTAAGTAAAAACATCGCAACTGTCATAGAGTCACTCATATATATTAATTACCTCGGCCCATTTAAGTTCATGGATAAACATCAATCACCCGTTCAAGAGTACACGTTGTATTATGAATTGCACTTCGATCACCCTTTTAAACGTCTCTCATAAGCATCGATTTCTAATGTTCTAAGCTTTAAATATATTTATATCAATCTCTATTGGACTCATCGCTTTTTAACGTATTAAGTATATCAGTACAGCCGCGGGATAACCATTTAACGTCCTGTGATTAGAAAATTCTCATCGGACTCATATTTAACGACCCAACTCGTTTAACAAAAGTTAACATTAAAACCTCATAAATGTACAAAGGAGTCCATCATATCCTTCTATAACCGTTTGTAACGTCTCATGTATATTTCAACACTACCTCGATCCCCCAAAACCTTGTTAAAGGTCAATCGTGTATATCGGCACATTATTTGTTTTAACGTTCATGTATATATCAACTCAATATCACATCGTCTAAATGATTATCATTCACATGTATATCAACACCACCTTTGACTCATGTTATACGTCAACCATGTATATTATGATCATTATTAATGGTCTTGTGTACATCATATCACATGTCTCTACATATAATATTCATGTACATAATACCGCCTCGACTCAACCGATTTTAAACGTCTATCATTGTATATCACACGATCAGCCGTTTAACCTCTCATGTTTATCAGTTGACTAAATGTTTAGCGGGTTCATGTACATAGACCACCTGAGTTACATTTTAACATGTCTTGTTAAGAAAAATCTCATCGACTCGCCCCTATAGCGAACAACTCCGTTTAACATAAATTAATGTAAAACATCACAAATGTACAGAAGTCACTCATATATATCACATCGACTAGCCCGTTTAACGTCTTATGTATATAACATCGACTCACCCGTTTAGAGTCACGTGTATATGAATAGCACTTCAACTCACCCTTTAAACGTCTTTCATATGCATCGATATCACATCCTCTAACCGCTTTAACATCTATGTATATCAATATCATATTTGGATACTCTGTTTAAAGTTTCATGTATATCAAGTACGCCTCGATAACCATTTAACGTTCTTGTTAACAAAATTCTCATTGACTAACCATTTAAGATGATTGTTTAACAAAAGTAAGTATAACCTCAAAAATGTACCAAAGGAAGTCATTATATAATTCTACTAACCCGTTTAAAAGGTTTCTATGATATCAACTCCAATCGTCTCATCGTTTAGACGTACTCATGTATATAGCGCGTACTCATTCGTTTAACGTCTCATGTATATATTAATTAATATCACATCGTCTAACTGCTTTAACATCACATGTATATCAACACCACCTCGACTCACCCGTTATACGTCACTCATGTATATCACATTGACTCATTCGTTTAACGTCTCGTGTACATCAATATCACATCGTCTAACCACTTTAATATCATATGTACATAAATACCGCCTCGACTCACCCGTTAAACCTTTGTCATGCAAATCACATCGAATCATCCGTTTAACCTCTCATGTATATCACATCGACTAACACGTTTAGCGTCTCATGTACATCAATACTACCTCGACTCACCCGCTTAACGTGTCTTGTTAAGCAAAATCTCACTGACTCGCCCCTATAACGAACAACTCCGTTTAACATAACTTAACGTAAAACATTGCAATGTACAGACGTCGCTCTTATATTTCACTTCGAATCTCCCGATTAACGTCTCATGTATATAACATCGACTCACCCATTAAGCGTCACGTGTATATGAATAGCACATCGACTCACCCTTTAAATGTCTCTCATGTGCATCAATATAACATCGTCTAACCGCTTTAACATCTATGTATATCAATATCATATCGACTTATCCGTTTATCATCTCATGTATATCAATACCGCCTCGACTAGCCCGTTTAATGTCTCTTGTTAAGCAAATTCTCATTGACTAACCCGTTTAACGACCAACTACGTTTAACAAAAGTTAATGTAAAATCTCGAAAATGTACAAAGGAAGTCATATATCACTTCTACTAACCCGTTTAACGTCTCATGTATATCAACACCACCTCGACTTACTCGTTAGACGTCACTCGTGTATATCGTGCATACTCATTCGTTTAACGTCTCATGTATATATCATTTAATATCACATCGTCTAACCGTTTTGACATCACATGTATATCAAGACCACCTCGAATCACCTATTATACATCACTCATGTATATCGCATTGGCTCATTCGTTTAACATCTCGTGTACATCAATATCACATCGTCTAACCTCTTTAATATCTCATGTACATAAATACCGCCTTGACTCACCCATTAAACGTCTATCATGTATATCACATCGACTCATCTGTTTAACCTCTCAAGTATAACATGTCGACTAACACGTTTAGCGTCTCATGTACATCAATACCACCTCAACTCACCCGTTTAGCATGTCTTGTTAAGCAAAATCTAACCGACTCGTCCTTATAACAAACAACTCCGTTTAACATAACTTAACTTAAAACATCACAAATGTACAGACGTTACTTATTGATGTGTCATTGTGTGGTGTATATTTTATTGATTTAGGTTTTAAATTTATATTTTGCCGACAAACCAAAAACAACACTTTAACGGGCAGTGTACCCAATCGGTAGTAGTTTCGTGGTAATTAGGGTGTCGAACACTTGAAGCAAGGTTAAATATATCAAATTAATTAATATCTTAGTTATCTAATCTATGTTAATTTTATTCTATTCTAAACCTATGTCAGTCCTAATCCTAATTCTAACGGGAAAAGGGTTTTTTTAGCCTAATAGACTGGCACGGTTTGGTTGGTGACTACAATCAATTCAAGCCACGCAAGCAAGTTAACAAAAGATAAAAGAGTGTTCGAGCAAAATATAATAAAACTGTATTAACCATTATTAATCTGAGTAGAAAGTTGGTTTGTTTATTTAGTGTAATGATTTCTTCTCTCAGGGCGGTATATCATTCTTAAGACTTAGGCGTTACATCATCCTAAGACCTAGACACATTAATCTGTCACAATTAAAGCATCCGCATAAAGTATCCTTATTCGCTAATTATAATCTATCTTAGGGATTAAAGCAATGGTGATCTTGTTAAACCCTAGGTCATAGAGACTTTACCCACTTACCGCTTAATGGTGATTTACACACTAGTAGACCACTTGTCCAACTATCCAATGGAATTAGAACGTTATTTGTTGAATTATCTAGGTTTACCTTCTAGTCAACACGATCAATAAACTATTGGCAATATCCAATTAACTAGTTAAGCCCGAAGCGTATCCTAGACATAGATTTAGCAGGACAATATTTATGATCCTATGGTTCTAGATGTATAAATCACTATATAGAGAGCTATCCCAGACTCTAGATTACTTGGTCCGCTCTTTGGAAGGTTGTACGACTAATATCTTTTAAGATTTACAAGGGTTGTAAGTATTAATAATAAATACACCAATTTATCATTTCGCGTGACTTTAGTTATAAAAGTTAATCTTTTTTACACGACTAGTCCGATACCACAATTGTTTATTTATAAATCGCTTATTATATAAAAACCTTAGGTTTTTCATTATTGGGCAAAAACAGTCCCTTATAGTTTAAAAATAGCATATTTACGTACCGTTTACACCACCTGATTTTCCATATTGATACGTTAAGTCCCTCTAATTTACAAAAAGACATTTTAGTTCTTATAGTACTAAAATAGTCCCTTTAATTCAGGAATGTCCAAAACAGTATTATTAATACACTAGCACTATTAACAATATGCTAGCAGTATTAACTCTGCTAGCAGTACTAACTTCTTCTAGCTGTATTAACTTCTTAAGCCTGGCAGTATTAACTTCTAATTTAGCTCGTATCATACAACCCATTTGTGGAATTACAAATCGTTAGAGTTTGTTTGAGGCCCACTCGTGTTGACACCATGAAAAGTTCAGGATTGTCAAAAACAGTATTATTAATACACTAGCAGTATTAACAATATGCTAGCAGTACAAACTCTGCTAGCAGTACTAACTTCTGCTAGCAGTACTAACTTCTGCTAGCAGTACTAACTTCTTAAGCCTGACAGTATTAACTTCTAATTAGCTCATATCATACAATCCATTAGTGAGTTACAATTTCGTTAGAGTTTGTTTGAAGCTCGTGCTTGGACACGAAACGGCGGGCTATGGTCTTGCTAACTTATTTTGACATATTCCAAACAACCCTAGTTCGCATATACTATGGTGTACACATCCTTTATTGAGCAAGACGAGTTGTTAAGTATTATGATATGTGACATGAAAGTGTTTCCATTTCCAAACAAGTTATCAAACCTCTCGGTTAAATATTTTACGTGTGCATGTCATAATTAAACATTCATGCTTATACACAAGATCTTTGTTACGTGCCTTATGGCTTTTGGTTCACCACACAAGTCTATATATGTTGTATATTTAAACGTGTACATGGTGTGTCCACTAGGCACAGACTATGTTTGAGCTGTTTTAACACATAATAACCGTGCTCTTATGACCACATGAAGCATACATGAAACTGAATATGAACGTAGGGCTAAGACACTTACACAGTCCTAGCTTCTTGAACGGGTGTGCGTGAAGTACGTACGAAACTCGACTTGAATACCACCAACCATAGTTTTAAAAACGCGAATCTTTTCTTGCTTTCAAACCCTTAAACGTATAACCTTAGCTTGATGATTACTAGTGTGATGTCGTGTTTGTGTGGATAGTTTCTCGGCTGTAGTGACCCGAAACAAATAGAGAAAAGTAGAGAGTGTTTCATGTATATGTGGTTGTCTAAGAGTGTATATGTAAGGTTGTGTAGGTCATATATGCAAATACTTGGTTTAACATGTTTTTCTAGTTTCACAAACAACCCAAATCAGATCCAAGCCCTAGTGGTTTAGAGTTTTCATTAAACTACACCATGTTCTTATATAAAACCACACAGTACACCACGTTAATTAGAGGCAATTTTGTACAAGATTGACTAGAAATATGAAATCTTATGGATTTGTGTGTTGGATCATGTTTAACCGTGGCATAGGGCAAAGGAGAACCAAAAGGGTTATTAATCATTATGTATTTGGCTAGTAGGGAACATTTAGGACAAGTATTAATAAAACCAAGGATGTACTAGTACTTGTAAGGATCATTAGGAGATTTTTAAGGATTTTCTAGGTGCTTAGTGTGTTAAACCGGCCCCCTATTGGGGTTTTACTCAAGACTGAATTTAATTTAAATGTTGAGGTAATAAAAGGGGTATTGGTTTGAGTCTAGGTAAGTGGTAGGTATTTCAGGGTATGTCCAAATGTAAATTTATTGTGAAACGAGACTCTTTACGTGACCAAATAAAATAAAATACGCAAAGTACATAATTATCTTCTTAATAATTAATGCTACTTGTTTGGATGCAACCCATTACTTTACTCGTGACGACTTTACCATTAATTGATTTATTTCTAGTCTACTCTAAAAATTTTAAAAACTTAAAAGTAATTATTAAAAGTAAACGCGTATCGGACTAAAATAAATAGTGACGGATAATAAATGTCGTACAATGACATGAAAATGAGAAATGTTACATCTCATTTTATTTCGTTTAGATTTAGATTTAGCACGCACATTCACATCATTCACATAATCCATAACATACATATCATGATTGGCATCAAACAAACATTTGTTACAGATAGCATAAATAGATTCAAACTTAGCATTTCTCACAGAATGCTTAACATGTGCATTACTAACAGGTTCAAAAACAAAATTCATCTTATTCAAACAAGATTTAACTTTCCTAGAGTGATCTTCTACTTTATTCTTCTGATTGCTACTTGGTGGTCGCGTGATCCTATTGTTCTTTATATTGCCTGAAGGCTTTGATCCGCTAGCACTAGTAGTAGGTTTTACTCCTGTAGAAGTTAACAAAGGCTTATCAAAATCTTTGGTTTTAAGAAAATCAGTCTGCTTGGTAATATTGCTTGAAGATGTAACAGGTTCAGCAAATCTAACTCTTTTGTCCTTGTTCATCAGTGTGACAACAACTAACTTCTCACTAGGTTTTGGTAAATTAGGGCATGTCTGAGAGACATAGACTAACAATTCATGAACATGTTTTGTAAACATACACGCAGATTCTAATAGAGGTTCACTAGGATTCTATGTTCTAGCGTGTTATACAAATCCACGAAGAGTGTCAGTATTTTCTATATTCTTCTCAATATAAACCTCATGGGCATCCCTATTGTTCTTAAGTCTATGAGAAATGGGTTCTATGTCAAGCTTGAACATTCTTGGGGAGGCCCCAAATAAAAAATAGGTTATTGGGGGGCACTAGGTTTTGAAATAGCATTTTCAACAACATATTTTTTCCTTTAGTTTCTTTAGTTACTTTTCACAGTGTTCAATGCAAACCCTTTTCTTGAAGTTCAACATTTAAAACTGAATTGTCAATAGAGTTTGCATTAATTTGAGCAATTAAAGAGTCATAATGTTCTTTTGACTGAACACATGTCTTTCTAATTGAGTCAAATTGGTCTTTGTAAATTGATTTCAAATGCTCTCGTTCTTTTCTTAAATTTTCATTTTCAAAAAGTAATTGTGCCACACTATGCTCCTGCTCAATGTTGATTGTCTCAATCTCATCAATGTCTTTCTTTACATTTTCCACACTATCTTTCCACTCAAAGATTTGATCTTATCTTTCAAATTTCTTATGATCGTGTCCTTTTCTTATGACTAAGCTTTCAATTCATTTATTTCAAATAAATAATTAAATATACGAGCATTTTGGTTTTCATGAAAATTGTCCTTTTGAAAATTTATTGATTCATTTGAGTTGTTAATTCCAAAGAAATGCAATGCTTTTCAAGTGTTGAGTTACTTTTCAAAAGTTTATCGTAAACATCCTTTTCAATCAAATATTTCTTTTTGAGAAGCTCGGTCTCAAGTTTCAGACACTTATTGCATTCATTCACACATGACTCTTTCACATCAAGAATATCCACAGGATTCACAGCAATATGCACAATTTCTTGAGACATGATTTGTTTCAGGAGTTGATCATTATCAATGCTAAGCTGTTTGATTTGAATTTCAAAAGCGTTTTGTATACAGAACATTGATCAACAGCCGCTTCCATTTGGTTAAAAACAGTTTGAACTTTAGTAATTTCATCTAAAAGAGTTTTATCAAACGCATTAAATGTGTCCTTTTAAAACTTTTAAAAATGGAATTATTTTAGTTACAAAACACGCTTTGGTAAGTTCAAAACCCCACGCACCAGCAGTAATAGCATCAGATGTGGTTCTCTTTTTCACAACCTTGTCAAAATGGCCAGTTGATATTTTAGCTTTTTAAGACTTTCATTTACCAAACTTACCTTAGGAAGTTCACTAGGAGCTTCAATTCTAACAGGCGTATGTGACGTAACGGGTGTTTCAGAAAAGGACGAATGTTTTAACCAGAAAGCTTGTTTTGCAAACAATTCTTTTTTATTGACAAAATGTTTACCAAAATCTTCTTTTAGCTTATTTAATTTTTAATAATCAATTGGAGAAATCTTAATTTTCTTTTCTATTGAAATTGGATCATTTTGTTTATCAAGCATCTTTGATCGGCTCTCTTCTTCCAAAATCAATGTCTCTTCATCATCAATTACAAAAATCACAGTATGTTCTTTAGCAATAACACTACCATCATATATTGTTGGTTGAATCCGCTGAGCGTTTTTAAGATTGAACGAATTTTGATAACCAAGGGGTTGTTTGTGAGTGTCATCGTAAAAAACTTGTGGTTTCTTTAGCATATGTGATGTGTCGTTGTGTGGTGTATATTGTATTGATTCAAGTTTTAAATTCATATTTTGCCGACTAAACCAAAAACAACACTTTAACGGGCAGTGTACCCGATCGGTAGTAGTTTCGTGGTAAGTAGGGAGTCGAACACTTGAAGCGAGGTTAAATCTATCAATTTAATTAATATCTTGGTTATCTAATCTATGTTAATTCTACTCTATTCTAAACCTATGTCAGTCCTAGTTCTTAATTCTAACGGGAAAATGGGGTTTGTAGCCTAAGAGACTGACACGGTTTGGTTGGTGACTACAATCAATTCAAGACACTTTAACCTACATGAGCTAATTAACAAAAGATAAAAGAGCTAGTCCCACCAAAATATAAAAAAACCTGTATTAAAACTATATTAATTCGATTAGAAAGTATGTTTGTTTATTAAGTGCAATGATTCTTCTCCTCGAGGTGGCATATCCATCTTAAGACTTAGCGTACATCATCCTAAGACCTATAGACACATTAATTCTTTTACAATTATAAAGCATCCGCATAAAGCACCTCTTTGCTGATTATAATCTATCTTATGATTAAATCAATTGTGAAAACTTGTTAAACCCAAGCTCATAGAGACTTTACCCCACTATTGCTTAATGGCAAAACATACACTAGTAAGTCTACAAGTCCCAACTATCTAATTGAATCGAAACAGTTACATGTTGAATTATCTATGTCACCACCTGCTAGTCAAACACGATCAATAAAACCATCGGTCAATATCCAATTAAAAGTTTAAGGCCCGGAAGCGTATCCTTGACACAGAACTTTAGAAGGACAATATTGTGTAACTATTATTCCTAGATGTATGAATTACTAGACGAGAATATCCAGACTCTAGATCTACTTGGTCCGTCTCACTAGATCCAGTTGAATGATTAGGTCGCATACAAAAGCGCGTAAACAAGTATAAATTGATAACATTAAACAAATTCAACGTAAATCAAGAAATTGAGATAAATAATACCACCATTCAGTTCTTCATAATAAAGGCTAATACCCGAAGGTATTCGCCTTCAAAACATCATAATAAATACAAAACCGAGTAAATGAATGATACCAAAAACTGGAACGATTACTAAAGTATCAGGAAGTACACGTTTTCTCCATGAATTGATAACAGTTTCGACCTCATTCTGCTCTTTTTTCTCCTCTAAAAATTAATCCGACTCCTCTAAAAATTGACTTTTATGGTTTAGGTATCGAGAATATGATTTAGCACACTTAAAACTTGTTTTTGAGTTTTCTGTTTATAAGGTCTGGAAGTCGGTTCGATACGGCATATCCAAGGATTGGATACGACGTATTGGGGATTTCTTGGAGTTGGGACCACGCTTGATATCTTCCTGAATATTATATTCATACCATATTTCCAATACGTCGTATTGGTCTTTTGGATATGGCGTATTGATCTTTATTCCTTTGTGGTCTTTGGTGAGTGCAGGCACGGATACGCCGTATCTTCCTTGATGGATACGGCGTATTGGTCCTCAGAATAGTAATCTTCAAATATCTTCATAATTACTGCAATTCTCAAATATAAACGATTAAGTAATAATTCTTTGCAATAACTATACAAAATGGGTTAATAACATGGGATAAATGATGCTATAAAATAGACGTTATTTGATGTCATCAAATATCCCCCCACTTGAATCCTACTTGTCCTCAAGTAGCCTTTAGAAGTTTATAAAAATGTATCCCTAAGGATATTTTCCGTTAAAGCATTTATTTGATCTATCACAAGTACACAACCAAACACCTCACGAAATAGGAAGATGAAAACACTCAAATCACTCAACTAATCTATGTGGTAACATGTAACTAATTCGCTTAATTGCTCGGTCGTGATGAGTATTCTATCATAAGCTTGGCAAGGATACACATCTCCACCACTAAAGCCAAGGAGTAACAAGTTTATAAAGGTAAATATAGGTTTTTGTATGGAAAGGCTTATGGTTGATCATTCTACAATCTTTCACCAGAAGTACCACTCTAACAAGGCAGCTGAAGCACACATACATGGCCGTAACAACGGAATAGACATGTGTGTTCGATCACATCCTCATTCGAATTTAACCAACGGTTAGGATGAAGAATGATATAGGGTAGGAACCTTCTAACTTTCACCAAAAGTCATAAACCAACGAGGCAGCTGAGACATGCATACATGGCCGTAATGACGGAATAGACATGCACGCTCGATCACATCCTCATTCGCGTAAAACCAGCGGCTAATCATTAGGTGAGAGGGAAGTAAATTGTTGTTAAATAAAAATCAAGAAACAAATAGATTAAGCCTAAAGTACAAGTTGCTAGACACTTTTTCCTGACCGTTACCATGATAAAGACACAACTATTTACAACGTCTTGATCATAGATCAAAAACAACAACCAAAGTTGGCGTTCCCGTAACGGTCAACTTCCCAATCATCCCAAAACTTTACATACTCTACAAGGCAAGTGGCGATATCTTCCACTTTGTACAATACTCTACATCATTGATTTTTGTTGCGTATCAACGAATAATCGATTCTTCGTGTAATTCCTTCGGTAATGCTCTTTACGAAACGATTATCTTCAAACTTTCCTTCTTTTTTTGTTGCAATTTTCTCTTCTTTTTTTTCATTCTTTTTTTCATACTATGCTTCAAATCTCGGTGTAGTTTCACCATCTTCACGATCATAATAATTCCGGATAATTCCTTTAATAGCTCTTTGTTCTTCGGATTCACCAATAATTGTGATGGTAGTAAAATCACATGAGTTTTGACTATAATATACATTCCCATTTGCAATGTTCAAATTTCCAACCGCATCAAAGATAGAAAATGACACAAGACTTGGGAAATACAAACTTTACACTTTAAGCAACTAGCAACTGTAAATTAAACTTAATCTAACAAGGTAAGTTAAGGTGTAAGGGTGTAACAAAACAAATAATTGGTGTGGTTCCTGAAGGATTGGCTCTACGGGTTGTTCTAGTGGATCTTCACTCTAAAGATAAGAGTGGAAAAGTGTTTAAACTGGAGGTTAACTAACCGGTGTAGTTAGTTAACAAACAACATGGAAAGGCGATTTGGGTGTAATCCTAAAATTTACCAACTTAAACAAGTTACTCTAATTAAATCCATAATACTCATTATTGTAGTCTCGAGTGATATACCAAGCCAAGTTCTAAAGTCCACTACATCACCGTCACACTCATGTTTTGTGGAATTTGGGTAAACATTTGGAAACGGATAGGCTAAATTATGATAATATCTAACAAGGGTTATTGTGTGCGGGTTATGTATCAAGTAATTTTACAAAAGCACGCTTGAAATTTTTTAAAATTTTAGCATTTTAATCATTTTAATGTGAAAAATAGGAGAAGTAGACATTCTAATTCTATCCCCCCACTTGAATTATACAACGTCCTCGTTGTATAGATAAAATATTAAAAATACAGGAATTAAAAAGAATTGGAATGAGAAACTCCCCTAATATTTGCTCGGTAGATTCTCCAATTTATGTTAATGAGCACGATTGTGTGTTGAATAGCCGCCTTGAAGTTTCAAGACTCCAACACTTCAAAATCTCCAGATTTGTAAATTTTCCACCAATATTCATCGATATTCTTTGCTTCCAAGGTCCTGTATAATATATAGAAAAAAACATGTGCATTCCTATCTTGGCATCTACGGTTAATTTTAAAACTAAACTAAACAAACTAAATACGGGTCAGTTTGGTGGATACGCTGTATCAAGTTAATGAATACGTCGTACTGCCAGAACTAACAATAATGTTTTTAGGTGCAATAAAAAATAAAGACTGATAACGTCCAGACAATCAATACGCCGTATGGTATGGAGCGGATACACCATATTGATGGCTGGGATGACAAACTCAATAAAATTAAATAACAATCCGGGTTGTCTCTCGGGAAGTACTTTTGTTTATATCAAAGTCTTTAAGTTAGACTTGTCTTCAGCTTCTCTCTTACCCGGCTCTAGTCGCTATCCAAAAGATTACTTGGTAAGCTCGGCATGCCTCTTCCCTTGTGATTGTAAGATTGTCGTATTTGTCTTCTTTTACAGCAACATACTCTTCATCATTATTGAACGAATATTTGATCATCATATATCTCCTTATATTGCACATCGAAAGCACATGAACTTCACATAATTCTTCTCTCTCATTATCTCCATGATTTATCTCATAAGCATTATCGTAGTTTGTATATATGTTCCATCGTCTCTTTTGTTCGTAATGTGACTTATCATCATCTTCTTTGATAAATCCTTCTATGATAGCTTTGTTTCTTAAAGCATCATCTTTAAGTTTTGTAACACCCAAAAAATGGGTCGCAGCGGAATATGTTTTCAGGAGCGTTAATTCATAATACCATTGCTCAAGTCATGAGAGAACGACCTCTAACTGTGTCGTTTGAAAAGAAATATTAAATTATTTAGACTCCAATGCACATCACATAAGCCAAGCATCTAATTCACCTGAGAAAAATATGCTTAAAAAGTGTTAACATAAAGTTGGTGAGTTCATAGGTTTTTGTAAGTATAAATGTTTAACCAAAGTTTCGTAAAGTATGTATGACCGTTTAATCCTTAAATGTTCAGCAAAATGTATGTATATATGTTGGAAATCAAAGAGTTGTAAGGTATGCATGACCATTTCAATCCTCAAATAGTTACAAAACATGAGTATAAATGTTGGAATCAAAGATGTGTATGATTATTGTATCCTATACAATAGTCATAAAAAGTTAAGTATAGTTGGACCACCATTGTTCAAAGTATGTATTGCCACTTTATTCAAGGCAAAGTAAATATTCATGAGTGTATAAAACAATGATTACGATTACTCTAAGTTCATGTAACCACTGCATAGACTTATATGTATGCCACTTTATTCAAGGCACTGTAAATGTTCATGTTCATGTAAATGTCGTTCTTTGCTCCGACATGCTATAACGTTCATTTTCCCAGTGACAGCTAATCACTCAAACGGGGCTGTCACATACGAAAAGATCT